>CAUYRT010088741.1:0-118694 GCA_963574885.1 Lepilemur ruficaudatus | reverse complement strand
CTCTTGCCTTGTTCTACCAAAGTGCTGAGATTACAGGTGTGAACCACCACACCTGGATATAATTTTGAACAGAAGTTACAAGAACATCCTTGCTTTATTTGTGATTTTAAGGCAAAATATTAATGTTTATTAAGTATGATGTTAAGTATAGGTTCTTTGCAGGTGCCCTTTTCAGTTTGAGGAAATTCTCTTCTATTTCTAGTATGCAGAGAATGTTTATCATGCAAGTGTTTTGAATTTTTTCAAAAGTTTTCTTTATCATCTATTGAGATGATTAAATGAGATTTCCTTTTTATCTGTTTATGTAACTTTTTATATTAATTGATTTTCAAATGTTAAACTAACCTTGCATTCCTGGGATGAATACCAATCAGTTATGATTACCCTATTATATATTATAGGATTCAATTTGCTAATATGCTGTTAAGGTATTTTACATCTATGTTCATATGGAATATTCTAATGGGCTTTTCTTTTAATGCTTTGTCAGGTTATGGATTAGAGTTAACAAGCCCTCACAAAATGAATTAGGAAGTATATGCTCTGCCCAGGTTTCCTGAAAAAGTGTATGTAAAAGTGTATGATATGATTTATTCCTTTATGTTTTGGGTGAATTTACCAGTGAAGGCATCTGGGCCTGAAGTTTTCCCTGTTGGAAAGTTTTTGATTACAAATTCAATATCTTTAATCTATGTGGAGCTATTTAGATTTTCTATTTCTTCTTTTGACAGGTTTGTGTTAATGTTGTTTCTTCTTGTGTTAGTTTGTGTTAATTTGCTCATTTCATTTAGGATGTCAAGTTTATTAGCAGAGATCTTCATAATATTGTACTATTATTACCCCTTGAATGTTTATAGGATTTGCAGTGATGTCTCTTTTTAAAAAATTTTTAATGTTGGTAATTTGTGTTTTCTTTTTATTAATCTGTTTATTAATTTTATTGATCTTTTCAAACCATTGCTCATTTTCAATATTATTTGCCCAATTTCCATTTAACTAATTCCTACTCTTTTTAAAATTATTTTTTTCTTCTACTAATTTTGCATTTAGGTTGCTCATTATTAATTTCCCATTATCAGTCTTCTGGCTCAGAAAACAGATTCCCTCTAATGCCTGGCTGGTGCTTGTGGAACCCAGTCATTTTGCTATTCAGCGCAACTCATCTTTAGTGCCTTTCCTCCAAGATCCAAAAGAGACGTAAACCCCCATAAAAAAGCTGGAGCTGGGGTGGGCGTAGGAAAGGTTGACTATTGTAGCGAGTAGGTGAAAACTGGAGGACAGGATAGACATTGATGGATGAAATAGGTTGAGAAAGAGGGAGAAATAGATGCCATAACATAGGAAGACAAACAACAAAAGGTCTTGGGCTTGCAGGGTTGTTTTTTTTTTTTTTTCATGTATTCTAAATGTTTCGTTTAAGTTAGGCATTAAACAGCAAAGAGACTCCAGTGGAATTAGGGTCAATGGATATGTGGTAACTGAGTTTCAGGGTTTTTCTACATCCCAACATAAAAATCAATAGAACCAAAAAGCAAAACAAAAAATAAAAGCCATAAATAATATTTATAACAAAACTAGGTGACCAGTTGTCCCCAGAAACCCCCAAAGAGAAGTGAGAGGGAACAAACCACCAGCAGTCACAGGACCTGTATGGTGAGAAAAAGCAGATAGAAGTAAAAGGGCATCCGACTTTTGAATGACTGGAGAACCCAAAAACTGGAGAACCCAAAGTGCCAATTTGAGAATGGTCAACTGAAAATGGGAGTGGTTTTGCTGATTCAACAGCAAATGATTGCAAGAGTTCTGCAGAGGGAGCTAAAGAGACTAGAGTGATCTAGCTTCTATGAACTCTCAAAACTGACTGACCAGGCGTACTTCCATTTACACTTGTTTCCATTTAAGTGCTTTGTGATACCGCTGTTTATCATCTTGCTCAGCTGTCGAAAATATTCATTTGAGAAGAAAAGCTCCACACTGAGGGGGATGGGCAGAAGAGACGGTTAAAATAGGATATACTTAAAGACAGAAATTCTGAAGTTAGGATGGGTTTAGCATTGGCAATGAAAAAATTAAATCCTTACACAGTCCATTTAAAAATAACAATAGTAAACAATGCATTTTGAGGTTAAATTTAACAATTCCTGAGTGTTTCATTTATTCACTATTATATACACCTTGGCTAACACAGTCCCTGGCACACAGTAGCAACCCCATAATGTTTTTTTAGTAACTGAATGAATTACTACAAATTTACTGTTAAAACACTGAAATATGTTTAAGAGATATTATCAAATATAAGTGTTATAGAAATCACAATTTCTACTCACTTTCTGTAGAGTTAGTTATGGCTTCTTGAATAGCCTTTTAGAGAATATTTACCCCAAATTCTTCTCCATTCAAGTAAAAAAACAAATACTACACATTAATGATTTCTTAAATTTTTGACTTAATTAAACATACGTGCCACTTTTAAATACCAAAGCAAAGTTTGAATATACAAATCTACATTAAACATATGTATAGTGTATTCTGAAGTTGAGTCTTTTGACTGTCTACAACCAAATATTCCAAATCTAAAGAGTTAAAAGTCTATAAAGGTCAAGGCCAGCAATTCTTCATTTTTAAAAAGTTCTGTTGGTGATTTTTGTGAACACTAACATTTGGGAACTATTGCTGTCATGGAGCCACCTACTCGGCCACTGCAGTAAGTCAACCAATTTCCTATCAGTCTTATTCCTTCTTCACCTTAGTCATGCATCTCATCAATTGTAAGTCTATTACTGAGCATCAGAGAAACAAAACCTTTCCAAACTGAACCAATATTGGAGTATTTATGCTACTAAGCATCTGAATATAAATTCTATAAATAGACTGGTTTCAGCAAGATCTTTTTTAAAGAAGCATTTATGAAATATCTAATCATTTGCAGTACCACTGGTGCTTATAAGGAAAAACACATATATATCTATATTTGTCTATATTTACACAGTATAGTCTACCTGCTAGGAGCTTGCTCAGCCCTAAAATGTGAATCCAGAGAATTGCTACATATTACCAGTATAGATACAATGACTTCTTTCCTTAAGCTTCTGCCTCTCAAGAGAAGAAAAGTCCACATTAATGTAACAGGCTACCTCGTTATAAGGTACTCATTCCACTTCAAAAATAAATAAATCTGCAGTGGGTTCTGCCACATATAAATGTCATGAATTGGAGAATGCCAGGTGAATAATATACATCACAATACTTGTTTCCATTCAAGTGTTTTGTGATACTGCTGTTTATCATCTTGCTCAGCTGTCGAAAATATTCATTTGAGAAGAAAAGCTTCTACATTGGTATAAAACCAAGATGTCTTTTCTTTTCTATTCTACAATGCCTATCATTTATCAGGCTAGTATATTTTTATAGCACCCCTCCCCTTCCAAAAGGCATTTCCAAGAACCTGCTTTCTAAACTACCCCACCATAATCTCTAAGGAGCATGCAAAAAGGTAAAATTCTGAAGTACGTTCAAACGATGCGAGAGTAGGAACGTAAATACATTTTTTTCTCAATCTTTTGAGTGTTCAAGATGGAAAAGGTGTAAAGAGGTTCCCCACATACTGCTGTTCCTGGCAGTAGTTATATGCTTGCAAGGTTTTAAGAGGAAGCAATGTAATTATAGTCCTTCTAGTTCTCAAAGGGGTATAATTTCATATTGCATCATTCTTTCTTTCTTTTTTTTTGGCTGGCTTAGGTCTATTTCGCTCAGAGATTATAAGCTATAACTTATAAAAGATGCATGTAATATATGTCACCATGTTAAATTAGAGCATTTCATAAATGTCATCTGAATGGCACAACTATACAGTATGGTCTTATTGTAATTTGCTGCAAAATTAATATAGTAGTTATTAACAAGATGGTGTTTTGACTTTATCAAAATGAAAGATCTCAAGGTAGCATTTATTTCCAACATGAATAAACGTATCTTCCATGTCTGTAGTTAATGTTGTATAAAAATACACTTTTAGGACAGTTAACTCATGTGGTTTAACCACTTTTTTTGTTTTATTTTAGTAAAAGTGATAAAAGTTGCTATGAACTTACAAAGGAGAATGCCTGCTTGCTATAGTGTTAATTGAACAAGTGAAAATGTATGTTCCAAATATATTTTTAGAGGCAAGTGTCCATCTGAGATGATAAAGAAAATGAACAAATCAACTTTTAAAAAATATTTTTACAAAATATTCAAATTTCCTACATTATATGTAAGATAATAAGCTGGATCCTTGGTATATTAAGCACTAAGGGAGGTACATTAATTCTTTAATATCAATCAAATTTACATTTGAGGATTGTATCAGTTTCAAGAAATTAATTTGCCATTCAAGTATGTAAACATTGTTATTTCCTAAATATTTAGGAATTTTGCTTATTATTTAGGATTAAATTAATAGGATTTGGTATAATGATCCACAAACAAATGAGTTTATTTCCTTCCTACTTTTGGAGAGTGTTAGTTGTAAGGCGTGGTTCCTCTTATGTGCCAGGCACTCTGCACAGTGCTGGAAACATGTATTTAATAAGAACCCCATGTCTCTAATCTCAAGTTGATCTCGGGTTTTAGAAATAAACACTACATGTTTTGAATTTCTGCACTACTTCCTTATTACCTGTGTGGTCTTATTTAATTTCGCTGAAGCTCAGTCTCCCCAACTATTCAGTGGATAAATTAATAACTACTTTATACCAACTTTGGTAAGTACTGAATCAATTGGGTAAAATGCTTGGCATATTTCTTTGCACATGACAAATGTGAAACAAATGGAACCTAGGAGAATCTTACAGACTAGTTTCCATCTTTATGCATTCTTTGCAGTATGCCCATCTATCTTACACATTTCAGCATGTGGCACTCTCATACATGGCACCAAAACAGCAAGGTAGGGCAGAGTGAAGACCAGGCCCTTTGGCCCACCGGAGCTGAGACCATTCCTTACTCCTGGAGAATACCAGGGAACCTAGTGCCCTCGTCACTGCTTCTCCCTTGATTTGGGGAACCCACCTTCCTTTGGAAATGATCAGCAAATTGGTTTTGGAGGCCAGGGAAGAGGGAGGCTGACTGTTGACTATATTCTGTTCCTGAACAAGTAAGTATCATCAAAAAGCACATACAAAGGGTCACTATGATTTAGTGACTGATTTTTTAAATAAACTCACTATTCTCATATCTATCTATAAGTATCTACTTACCTACCTACCTACCTAAACAAAAGGTATTTTCACTCTTTAATCAAAACCCCAAGCAATTATATACAGTTTATAGTGGCTGCTCTTGCCAAAAGTCTTAAAATACTCATATTTTGAAATTGCTTCCAAATCTATGATCCCTATGGAATGAATGCTCTTTATGTTTAATTCCCCTCCGAGCCCCCTCCTCTGGGAACACCTAGCGGGGAAGTGATTGTTTTCTGATTTCCTTTTCCCTGGGACCTCTCTCACCCATGGACTCATGAAGAAGTCTTTTCATCTTGCATGCAAGCTGTTTCTTCTCCCACATCCACTTCTTTTTTGCTGATATGAGCTGCTATGGTATTGTGCTTCCACAGATGACTCTGCCACTATTACAGGGTCTACTTCTAAGCAGGCACTGCAACCGACATCAATGGCCTTGCAACCCCAAGATTCTGATGAGTTACTCTACTCTCAGGGGTCCTTATTAGAGAGAAGC
This sequence comes from Lepilemur ruficaudatus, assembly GCA_963574885.1. Classification (NCBI taxonomy): domain Eukaryota; kingdom Metazoa; phylum Chordata; class Mammalia; order Primates; family Lepilemuridae; genus Lepilemur; species Lepilemur ruficaudatus. The sequence continues at coordinate 112,979 of CAUYRT010088741.1, read as the reverse complement.
CACTCTGTTCTGTGTGTAGAAGAGAATGCCCCTCTCACTTACACCTTCTGTCACATAGGCATTGAGCAGAGATGGCTCCCCACCAAGACCCATTCCCCCTCCAGAGGATATAACTGTAGCTGGGAAGTGGCTACCCAGCCAGGAACTATATTTTTCCAGCCTTCCACATAACTAGTAGCCATGTAACTAGCTGTCACCAGTGGAATGATAGCTAAAGAGACATATGCCTCTTTTGGACCAAAGCTTTTAAAAAGTGCGAGTTTTTTTTTCCCCCCATATTGTCCTTCCCTTTCCCAGTGGCAGACAAAGCTAGGCAATGGAAGGAGCCTGTGTCCTGAATTATCATATAGAAAAGAGCCACCAAACAACTAGAAACAGCTGCCTTGGAGAGGTACGTGAGCAAGAAATGAACTTCTATATTGTTTGGGCCACTAGACATTTGGGAGTTTGTTATGTCTGTTCAGCCTACTTTAGTTGCATTGCTATTAGTAGCAGTGCAATGAGCCTTGCATCACGTTATCTTACACCTACCAGTTAACTCAATTCTTCCAGCATCCAATCACTACCTAACGTTTCTGCCAATGCTATCAGGGCTCTTTAATCTAGCCTTAAATACCTGAGGTATTATTATTTGGCCCTTAGGATAAGTTTGTTCCCAAAAAGATGTCAGATGTCTCCAAACATGTGGAACTCAACTTAGGCTGAGGCTGAGGACCTCACTTCGGTTACAGCTCCACCTATTTTACTTCCAGGCAGTTTGTCACAACCTTGATTCTTGGATAACTCCCTTATTGCTATCTTTCCTATGAAGCTAAGCTGATTTATACCCGAGGACCTTTGTGCCTATCCTTGTGAATCTCACCCTCTACGTTCTGAGGACAATAAGTTATTGCTCAGTTTACTAGCTGCATGAAAAATACTACAATTGATTTCTCCTAATTCTCTAAAGGAGAGATCACATGGCTTGTACCCAGACCTTTGTGTCTCTATTTAAGCTCAAGGAAAACCCCCTACCTTTGATATCCGTCACCACTTTAATGCACATAGGCAATATCCATACATCATACTATTCAGGGACAAGTTCCTCACAGGAACTAAGAAACTCATGCTAAGGAAACATATGCATTACTTCCATCTCTTCCATCCGTATATTAAGTATTTGAGTTATACAAAATATAAGGTAATATATTTCTGGAAAATTCACATGGTGACTTTTGGACATGCTGCAGTAATTAATGACAAACACCTAGTTCAGAGCAGATGAGAAAGTACTGATGAACTGTAGACAATGGTATATTATGCAAAGAAAGTATATTCTGCTCAAAATTTTAATGTAGTTCCATGAAAATTACCACTCTGGCAGAACAATCAATTTTTTTGAGTAGGGTCCCTATTCCTTATGATTCAATCTTCCATGGGTTGGGTGAAGAAATACTTCCTTGACGCCTTTCCATTTCATCTAACTCATTTCAGCCCCAGTCTCCTTTCTTATTAAAATGTCTCTTAATCATTTCTCTCTATTCTGGTGTTACTACAGCAATCTATTGATTATTGATGCCTTATTGAGCACTATAATCAAACATTCTTCTCTCTTTTTTTATATAATTACAACTATATTTTCAGTTTTCAACCAACTTTTTGATTCTCTTATTTATTGTCTTTTATTTCCACTTTTTAAAAATGGCTTAGGTTAAATCCTCTAATTTTGAAGATACAGCTTAGGGCACAACTCAACCCTAATTTAAGAGAAGCCCAGCGGTTTGGAAAACTTAGGAAAACATTTGCTTTTAAGATGGGATTCAGAGGATGGAGCAAAGTGAACCCACACCTGACCAAGTATATACATGTGTGCACAAGTGCACACTCACACCTTCCCTTTTCCCCTCCCCACCACGTCTACATCTAGCTTCTTTCATCTATGCATCTTTGACAGACAATGTTCTAACCCCTTGGTTATTAAAAAGTAGTCCATAGACCAGCAGCAATCACATCACCTGGGTACTTTCGGAATGTAGACTCTCACTCCCAATGCCCAAGCTTCCTGAATCAGGATCTGCCTTGTAAAAAGATACCTGGGAAAGTCACATGCGCATTAAAATTTTGAAAAGCATTGCTCCAGCTGACAACCTCCATATTGACCGCAGTGGCCAAACTCTCGTGGCTTCTTCAGCTCTATCTAAGAACATACCAAAGTAAGAGGGAGAAAAGGGAGCAGGGATGGAGAAACTCCTAAGCAGTAAAGCACTCAGACAATATTTACTGCAGGTCTTTCACTTGAGTCTGGCCATATGCTAGGGATTTTCACTGAAATCTCCTTATCTTATGAGCATCACCTGTGGAGGTGGCTTATAGCAGGCACTCCAGGACCACCAGCAAATATGTGGATGGCAGGGTCTGGGGAGGGCAAGGTGGTGCCAGACATATTACTCCTACCTTGGGTCAGGAGCAGACTGGGAACTCTAGACATATGCAGTTTAGATGAGGACTCAATGACCCTTCTCCAGATACCTCAAGGTACAGAAAAACCATCATCTAGGCCTGGGACTCTATCTGGTTCATCTGGACTTAAGTCACACTAGATGAGGAAAAGGGAAGGACAGTCATCCTCTAACTCAGGACACATGTCAAGTAAGTCATGCACTGAGTCCAAGGAAAGAAGAATGTAGTGCAGTGGTATTGCAGAAAACTCATATTACATGTACCCATACTCATAACGAAGACTGTTCATAAGATAAGTGGATTTCTTTTACACAGTGCATTGAATTATCATCTTTTTGGCTCATATTCCCCTCTCAGATTTAATGAAAGTACTGAAAGCTCTCACTCTCAAAAATACAGAGACAGACAATTGCATGACACAGACATAAATTGTTTTCTACTCTAATTTACACAGACAAACTGTACACTCACATAGTAGCCCTAGGGATGTAAGAACTCCATATTAATAACTCCTCAACAATCATTATTATTCTCTATTTTCCTCTATCCTATTAATGTTAATATTATTATTGTACTTTGGATGTTCTCTGTGTCTTGACTTTGGCATCGGCATTTTGGCGATCTGTGACTCAGAGCATTACTTCATGCCATTCTCAAGATCTTGGCATACACATGAGGAAGAATGACAACATTCCTTATGGAAGAATAAAGCAGACATGCCATATCTTATGAGATTGGATTGAGTTTCAAATGACAAGTGCCAAAGGGAAAGTTCCCTTCCAGAACACAGAGCGCATGACAAAGTCACTCAGGCCATTTGCGGCTGGCTTGATTCCTAAGTTATTATAACAAAATAAGACTTGAACTACTGCCTAATTTCCTTGTATGCTCCCTAATATTATTAAGGATTGCAATTGCATGAATTTTAAAAGTGTCCTTGAATTCAACTTTACAGTTTATGATTCTGACGTTGTTGACAACTTTTTTAGTGTGTATTCTGTTGTCGCATTAATAATGACAGTGAACATTTTTAGACATCTTTTATAACATTATTCAGGCAAGGTGTACTTGACACAATATTTCCACATGTAACAACAATCTATATACTTCGTACTTGGAGCATAAGGAAAAACATGACTGCAATTTAGAGACAGATAACGTGGAGTTTTTAAAGTCACAAAACAGTTCTATTATTTTTATTTACATTCATATTACATTCTCTCGCTACCTATCAGATTTAATGAAAATTCTTTGTTTTTTTCAGATTATAATAAACAAAGTAGATTATAAAGAAAAAACTTTTCAAGAAGGAACAATGCTTTTTATAAAAAGAAAAATGTTAACATTTTAAAATATGTCTTTCCTTTTATGCAATTTAAGCTATATTTTTGCATATGGAAAATTATCAACATAAAGAAGCATCTCCACAACAACAAAAAAGCCTTCTCTCTTCTTTATCCCTTCCATCCCTTACTCTCATTCCTAAGACTTAAGTACATGTTGTAGCATGTACCAGGACTTCCTCTCTTCTTACTGTAGAATAATATTCTATTGTGTGGTTCTACTATATCTTATTTACTCACACATCAGTTGATGGACAGTTTGATTGTTTCTACACTTTGACTATTACGAGTAATGTGGCTATGACATTCACAAATAAGATTTCGTGAAGCTATATGCTATATATTGAGGAGTAAAGCTTCTGGGTCATACGGTAACGCTATGTTTAATATTTTGAGGAAAACCAGACAGTTTTCCAAAGTAGGTGCACATTTTGCATTCTCATCAGCAGTCTATGGGAGTTCCAGTTTCTCCACAGTCTCACCAGGTCTTGTTTTTGTCTTTTCAGTTACAACCATCCTACTGGGTGTGAAGTAGGATCTCACTGTGGCTCTGATTTGCATTTCCCTAATGACAAATGATATCAAGCATCTTTTCATGCGCTTGTTGATCATTTGTACATCTTCCTAGGAGAAATATCTACTCAGATTCTTTACACATTTTTTCATTGAGTTGTCTTTTTATTATTGAATCATAAATATCCTTCATCTGTATTGGAGACAAGTCTCTTATCAGATGTATGCTTTGCAAACATTTTCTTTATTATAATATTTATTTATTATATGCTTTACAAATAATTCTTTAGGTTGTTTTTTCACTTTCTTGATTGTATCTTTTAAAACACAAATGCTTTTAACTTTAATGAAGTCCAATTTATACATTTTTCTTTTGTTGCTTATGTTTTTGGTGTCATATCTAAAAAGCCATTGGCTAATCCTACAATAGATATGAAGATTTACATCTATATTTTATTCTAAGAGTTTTATAGTTTTAGCTCTTACATTCAGTTCTTTGTTCCATTTCGAGTTAATTTTTTTTATATATGGTGTGAGGAAGGAGTCCAGCTTCATTTTTTTAATATAGATACACAGTTGTCCCAGGACCATTTGTTAAAAAGACTACACTTTCTCCATTGAATTGTCTTGGCATTCTTGTCAAAAATCAATTGACTGTCAATGTGAGAATTTATTTCTAGACTCTCAATTCTAATTCAGTGATATATATGTCTACCTTTATACTAGTACCACACTATCTTGATTATTGCAGCATTATATAAATTTTAAAATTAGGAAGGGCAAGTCTTCCAATTCTGTTCTTCTTCAAATTTGTTTTGGACATTTTTGAGTCACTTAAATTTCATATAAATTTTAGGATCATCTTGTTAATGTCTGTATGGAAGCTACTTGGGCTTTTAATAAAGATTGCATTAAATCTGTAAATCAATTTGGAGAGTGCTGGCATCTTAATAGTAAGTGTTTTGATACATGAGTATTGGATGTCTTTCCCTTTATTATATTTGGGTTGTTTTTAATTTCTTTCAACATGTTTTTTAGTTCTCAGAATATAAGTTTTGCACTTCTTCTATTCAATTTATTCCTAAATATTTTATTCATTTGATGCTATTTTTAAAGGAAGTTTTCTTAATTTTATTTTTAGATTGTTCATTGCAAGTATATAGAAATATAATTGATTTTTGTGTATCGATCTTGTATTCTGCAAGCTTTCTGAACTTATATATTAGTTTAATAGTTTTTAAATGAATTCCTTAGGATTTTCTATTTACATGATCATGTCATACGAAATACAGATAGTTTTACTTCTTTTGAAACCTGAATGTCTTTTATTTAATTTTTTTACCTAATTTCCCTGGCTAGAACTTGCAGCACAATGTTGAATAGAAGTGGTCAGAGGACATTGTTGTCTTGTTCCCATTCTTAGGGGAAAAGCATCCAGTTTCTCATGGAAATATTTGGTTATATTATTTTCAGCTCTCTACTGGTTATTTGTATAACCCTAAATAACATACTTAATAATATCTATTGACTTTCTACTTGAAAGTTACAGATATTAATGCATTTTCAACATCTTCTATTTCTCCTTTTTATTCTTTATCTCCAAATTTATATCCTTCTATATATAGACACTCAATTTTATAGTATTTACCTTTCATCTTATAGCCATTTTGTCTTATCCTCTTTGTCTATTGGTTGAATTTCATACCCAATATAAACAAGCTGACATTATAGTTATATAAATATTATTAGGCACAAAACAAAAATATTATTATTTGACCTTAAAAGAATAAATTTAATTATTAAAAACCTACTTAACATTCTTCAGGACCATAAGGAGTGGATACTTTTAAAATATATTTTGACATATTTACTTTTTTGGATCATAACTATTTGTCACTTCCTATGTTCAATATTGTCCTCTATCTTATATTCCCTTTTCATTTTGTATATTAAATATTTTAATATGGGGTTACAAGTGACCATTTATCAATACAAAAAGAGTCTTAACCTTATATTGGAGTGATAGTTCGGTTAGAACTGGGTATTTGATTGTTCAAAATGTCTTCCCATTGGAATTTTTAATGTAACTCTGACCTACTTTTTAGCAATATTAACTCTTAATGATGTCAATATGACTCTGATTTCTTTTTCTCTATCTCTTTTTGTATATATATTTTTAGAGTTTTGTTTTGAATTCACTATAAATTCTTTCTTTCTCCAAAGAAATTCCAGATATTACAATTTTATGGGGGAATTCTACTAAACTTTTAAAAAGTAATTAGCAATAGTTCTGGGCCTCTTACAGAAAACAGAAATGAAGGAAGACCTCCTAACTCGTTTTGTGAAAGTATTACCCTGATAGCAAAACCAAACGCAGTATGTAAAAAGAAAACCATAAACTAATATTTCTTATGAATATAGATGCAAAATTATGAACCAAATTTTAACAAATAGAATTCAGCAATATTTGTAAAGAATTATACACAAAGATAAGTTGGTTTTATTCAAGGAACGCAATGCTGGTTCAATATTTGAAAATCAACCAATGTACTCCATCTTATTAACATGCTAATAAAATCACATGATCAGAATTGATGTAGAAATAGTAGTTGACAAAATTCAACATCCATTCATGATAAACACTCTCAATACTAGGAATAGAGGAGAACTTGCCAAACTTGAAAAGGAACATCTACCCCAAAAATACCATCTGCAGTTGATACCCTGCTTTTACATGGTTTACTCTTCTATAAGTCCACCCAAGAATTATATCTACCCTGTGAGAGGTGGAGAAAGAGATCCAGAGCCAATAGTTTGCTGGTGTCTGCACTGGCCCATAAGAGCAGATTAAATACATCTCTTCTCAATTCCATATTTAGTGACATCTCACTGGTAGTGTGAATTTGATTATGGTAGGCTTTTTTTTCATTGGATACTCAGTTGTTAAATATTTACAAGCACAGAACCACCCAAAATTGTCTACCACCTGAATGAAATAAACTTGAAATAGAAATTTGAGTTCAGAAAAATCAGGTTTTAACTTCTTTCACATTCAGATTATGGAATTGAGAAGCAAATCTGCTCTACTTTAATCCATATGGCTTTTAACATATAATTGAGATTATGGAAGGTAGAACTTTAGTTCACAGTCTTTCAATAGTATATACTAAACTTACTTGACCTTAGCTCTTCAGCGAGAAGAACTGTTCTTTAAGTGGAAATTGTACATAATGCTCACATTATTATAATGACCATTTTAAATGACAATCTAACTATGGGATAAGGGCTCAGACAGAATCTCTCTTCATCCAATCAGCATTTATTCAACGAATATCTATTGTACTAATTACATGGCTGAAACTATTCTGCTTATGTTGGATAGAGGAAGGAAAGTATAAACAAATAATTTCATAAATCCCGTAATGAAAATAACATGGGGTGACATGAGAGACAGTGATATGAGAATGTTTTGTAATAGGGTGGTCAGCAAAGCTATCTCAAAAGGTATGTCAGTATTTGAGTTGAGACTTCAGTGATAAGCAAAATATAGCCACACTGAAAATTCAGAGTAAATGTGTAAAGATGAGATATATTATGATATAGTCAGATTTTATTAATCAATATATGGAAAACTGTAGTATGGCTTTCTAAGAAAATAGTCCCTTAATATTATAAAATAAAATTAGTAGAAATTGTCTTTGTTAATTATTTTTCTACTCTTCAGCTTTCCAATGACACATATAATGTTCTCTTATTAACACACTATGGTTACTCTGAAGGTCTTTGAATCCAAATTTTGTCCTGGTTTATATTTGTCTTTTATTTAGGAAAACAGTTTTAAATGCATGCTGAAAGTGATATGATAAACATTTTGTCTTAAACTTATTTTGTTCATAATATAACTTTTTCACAATTGTTCTGTATTAAATTGTGTTTTATACTCCTACTCACTATATTCTCAATAATTTATAACAGAAAATATAATTATTAAAAATTAATATAATAATTGAATTAATTCTACAAAGTAATTTTGTCCTTTATTTTTATAATTTCCATTCATTAGTATTACCAGAACAGGTGAAAACTCCAGCTGAACATACCACATTTAAAAGATGGTGTTTCTTTTTCTGCTTGAGGCAGGATATATGGACCCATATTAGTTAGAACCTGTATGCATGTAGTTAGACATCATTATTTGTGATGTAGGTAATAAAAATGTTCAAAAATTCAAAAAATATATTGCATTCTTAAGAAAGAAAGTTGGAATAAGAAACTTAGAAGCAAGGTTATCATAATTTCCATCTGGATCTATGTGTAAGTGACTTTTGCTATACTATCTTCTATGGACTTTTTGGAGAAATCATCCTTATTTATTCATATCATTTATTAATATTATTTCACCAATATTTCCAAGACATATACTCAATTGACTTCTAGTTTACTTGGAACCCCAACCCTCCAATTTTTTTGACACCTGTAAAATTAAAACTGAAATGGATCTTTCTTACATGCAAAGGACCAGCTAAGTAGTACTATATTTTGTGTACATACTATAAGTTGCACACGAACACTCTTAAAGCAATAATCTCTTTGAAATGCAAACACATACAGAGAACTTCCTGGTAAATATAGTCTTCAATTCCACTGGTAGAATCTCTCTTAAATTTCTGGCAGAGAAAGTAATCCTTTGCCTTCAGTACTGAGCAGAACTTACCTGATCACAAAGGAGGCTGCTGTTTCTAGTGCCAACTTTATCACAATCACAGGGTCCGCAAACATCTATGGCTGAAGGATCTGCACCAACTAGTCGGAAAAAGTAATCCTTGCACAGCTCACAGTTCCTTCCTGCGTCAGGGACAGGTTATGCATTATGACTTCCAATTCATTAAAATCAGCTGCATAATTCAAAATTAAAGACTGTATTCCTTTGAGGGAATTCTACAATTTTCGGGACGTCCATTTTAATGCACCTTTCATCTCTACCTGCCAATTTAGTGATCCAGAGCATATGAAACAATGAACCTGTTACAAACGGTGCTTTACTTCATTAAACCCCCATCTGTTATATAATACCACACTTCTAAAAATCTGTGCTTTGTGGGGGCCCATGCGTTTTGAAAGAGTTTATTTCTAAACTTAAAACTTTATGTCTAGGGCCAGGCACTTAATCTAAATCAAGTATAGTATGGGAAATTTCTACATGTGTGCTAGATGATACTTACATAGTTAGAAGAAAGTAGGTGCCTAATACTAGAAATATTTTTCCAGAACTCCATCTTATAAAATGGGAGACTGTTTTTAATACAACTGATCATTCTATAGTTACCATCATTGTAAGCAAAAGCTCTGTTAGTGGCCATTTTTCATTTCAAATAACAAACAAGAAATTCATTATATTTAGATATAGCAGGTAAATTTCATATTAAATATTAGAAAATCCTGATATATTAGGTATATCAGGTAATTCCTATAGTTTAGAATTTATTACTTAGAAATTTTTCCTTGTCATATTATATAATTTTAAAAACCTAAATTACAGGACTCTCTAAAATAAATGTGAGTAGCATGTAAGAGCATTGAAATAAGCTGAAATAAAACTCAAGGCTATCAATTTCTCCTTTAAACTTAAGCACTTTGCTCAAATATTGCTGACATAGGCCTAATATTAAAAGGCTTTGGAAATAATCAAGTGAAAACTCATATTCCAATGGATATTGGCTATAGACTAATTAAAAATTAAATGGATTTGTAATATTTCTAGAATATTTCCATTTACATATGCTGATGATTCCCACATCTATATCTCCTATCTCAAAATCTTTATTTATCATTCAATGAATATTTATTGAGAGATTACCATGCTCCGAATACTGTGCTAAGTGCGGAGGAGTACGGTAGTGAGCAAAATACACAATGCTCATTGTATTTCCCTCACAGCACTTTCTTACAATCTAGTGGGTAAGATCAATCCTAACTGAATAAAAACAGGAATAAATACACGTTTACCAACTGCAATAAGCATAGCGGGCACTAACGTGTGGATGATCTGATCTTTTCTGAGGCATCACAAAAGGCTTTCCTGGAAGAAAGAGGCTTCAGAACTGTGTTTTCAACTGCCCACAAGAGAGTTTCTCCTATGTCTCTTGGAAACACACAATGAATACATCCAAAACAGAATTTGCCATCTTCTCTCTTAGCTCCATCCTTCTGTGTCTCCTACCTCGATGGCTGGAGCTAACATTGACCGTACCGCTTGAGCACTGAACACTAGGTATCAGTCTGGACTTTTCTTCATTCCCTACCTCCACTCTGCTCACAAAATGCTGTCAGCTTTCCATCCTAAGTATCCCTTGGATCCACCTCTTTCTATCCACACTACTTTACATGTCCTCTGACATTATTTCTCACCTGGAGTATTGCAGCACCCCAGTAACTGGTTTTCCCAAATCACACTTGGCCATTCCCCACTCCACTCCACTCTCTAATCCATTCTTTACTTTACAACCAGATGGATCTTTTAAAAATTAGAAACCGATGACAACCCTTTCCTGGATAAAACCCTTAATTGGTATCTCACTGACCTCAGAAGTGAAACTATTTATCCTGGCTTACACGGCCCTTTGTGATTTGGCCCTGCTTTCCTTCCTAGCATCTCTTCTTACCACCCATCATTTGTCCTTTCAGTCCTTCAAAGGTGCCATGTTTCTCTCTGTTCCAAACCAATGCACAACATGTTTCTCTTACCAGAAACCCTAGTTTGCTGTCCTAGTTCTCCTCTCTCTCACACTTTCACCTGCTTAGCCCCTACTGTATTTGCCCTATCTTAGAACTCATCAGACAACTTTGTAATTGTTCCCTTGAATAGTCTTCTTTCCCCCCATACAATAATACAAAGACAGGAAAATTCATTATCTTGTTTATTTGCATATCCTCAGCACCTAATCAAGTTCTTGTGACATTTTAGGTCATCAATAATTATCTAATAAATTCACTGATGCTTCACAGTAGCAACTTCAAATCCATCAAACTTGGGCCATTATATTCTACAAATTCAGATGTTGTATATTTCTGCTTTTAACATATTGGTCCTTCAAAAAATGATAATTTTCAATTACTAGGCAAAATGTTTTGTGGTTTTAAAACAGGACTTCATCACTTTGTGTATTTAATTAGCATTTTTAAAATTAATATTCCCAGATTACAAATGCCCATGACAAATCTGAATAAATGTGTATATTTCCACATGAGAATTCATACATAATGGACAATAAGGGTGACACAAGGAAACTTATTCTAAGCATGTATAAACTTAAACTAAGCATTCCAGAGTTATCCAAAATATGTTTGTGGTTTAACAAAATGGTATGAACCCTTACAAAAAATATTAAGACCAGACTGATATTTCTGAAAACTACCTAATGATTTGGAATTAGGAAGATTTAGTAAACTAGCTTTGGTTTTTGAACATACCACTATAAAAACATATTCTTAACACATGAACTGCCATGTGAGTTGTATTTAACTCATGCTAGTTTTGAGCCCAAGGCCTCGTGAATCAAATGTAACTCACAGGTCTCTTCACCTTGGGAGCCACAAGAGCTATTTTTCAAGTTGCATATAAGTCACCCACAGAAAACAATAAAAAATAACAAATTCTTCATTAAATTAGAAAGGATCATTTTGTTTTTGAAGTTATTATTCTATTTCCGTAATAAAACACCATGGCCTCAAGGGAAAAAAAAATTTTTTTCCAGTGCAGCAATGTGTTAAACAAGATAGAAATAACATAATTTAAAATAATATACATGAAGCACACAGGCCTTAATGACTGAGTCAGCAATTTGTTATTTGCTACTTACCTGTAGTGTTATGCTCACAATCATCACAAACTCCTCCTCCACCTCTGAGGTGTTCAAAAGGAAATGGGTCTGCCAAGACATTGTAGTGGCAGCTTCTGGAATGGCTGTTACATTGACAAGGTTTACAGTTGAAAGCGTGAACTTGATCACCTTGTCGGAAAGGCTTGTCATTATAAAGAGGCAAGCAGCGTTCACACTAGAACAATAAATATCAGAACAATAAAGAAATATAAAGTTGTGATTTTTTTTCTTTTTATTTATACATCAGGTACTTTCACCAGATGTAAAGCTAATATGGTGAGTTAAAAGCCAGCAACCACTTTAGTTTGAAAAGTGTTTTATAAATCAGAAAATAGCATATTATAGGCATGATAGTGTGGAAGCGTAAAAGTGTCAAAGCAAGCGGAAACTACGCAAAGGGATCTTAATAATCAATGAGAAATGTTACAATTGTTCAAAGACCTTTAAAAACTTTAAAAACTCCCTGCCGTTGATAATAAATGGGAAATAAAAAATAGGAAAACATTATTTACTACTCTGTAAGTTAAAACACAACAAAGTTAGAGAATTAAGTTGTTTTATTTCTTTGTTAAAATCTCATCAACTTGGTTGCCTTCATCTTGTCCTATAACTTACTATATTGAATAAGTATCTTTCCAAGCCCCTGTGAATTGTCACACTGCTTTCTAAGACCGGATCAGCTTGCAACATTTTAACCTTTGTGCTTTTAATGTTGGGAAATATCACTGAGAATTTCTCTAATGTGAAGTTTTTGCTGCCCTCACTTCCTCCAGGACATCTTCACTCTATTTGTGGCAACCACATTCCTCATTTATGTTAAGTTTGCCTTCACTAAGTTTCTCTGGCTACAATCACCCTGACAGTGATTATTTCTTCTATAAATCCATTTATATTCAATTTGAAATTCACTTCCAGCATTTTCTTTTTTTACAGTACATTCATCTTTATTGGTCAATTCCCCTTTTTGGAATATTTGTATTTACAAAGCGTCACTTTTTGTCACTAACACAAAGTGTCACTGACACAACCGCGTGCTTATAAACTGAATAACAAATGTGCAGTGGCCAATCACTGACAGACTTCTAAAGTGACATGACTGGTCACTGATCATGATATGCATCTGATATGCACATGGTAATTTGTGGACTGAAAAGCCAGCAGCAATGTTTGTTTATATAATTACAGTAATATCCCATGTTAACTGATACTTAAACCATGTTCTTGGAGGGCTGGTATTATTTAACTAAACTATGGTAACTGAAATTCATGCACATCAGAATTGTGCAAGGAGAGGACTGCCTGTATAACTAGAAAAAAATTTCGAAAAATCACATAACAAGCCTATTGTGCACTGGAACAAAGCAACTAAAGCTGGAAATATTTTTTAAATTGATGATTTTAACTTTCTAATAAAAATACAATTTATGGACAAGGCAAAATTTTTCCATAGATTTAAGTAACAACTCACCTGGACTGAGTCTAGCATAACTGTATATTTAATAAGCGTATCCTTCTATGAAATAACGGAAGTAGAATATAAAAAGCCCTGATAATTTGACTATCAAATCATAAGCAAAAATAATAACATGAGAATAATTTCTTCCAAAATTTGGGTTTGTGTACATTTTTTTCTTTTCAAAATTGGGAATACATGTGTGACTTGTATGTTCCCTATTACATAGTTCTACATTATTAAATAGCATGGTTTTTTTTTGCATTATTTCTCAATTTTTCTACTAAATAACATTCAACTTTTCCACAGTTACTACACATTTACTTTTTTCAAATTTATTTTGGGGCTAGGGAATGAATATATCTAAGTATTTTCTTAAGACAATTATAAGAGATGAAGTCACATTATCAAAGAGTAAAAACATTTTTAAAGATTTTGTTAAATAAGGCCAAATTCCTTTTAGAAAAATTAAACTCATTTATGCTCCTATCAGCAATATCTAAGAATGTCCATTCTCTTGTGTTACGCCCATACAAAAACTATGATTGTTATATCTTCACTATTTTGACTTTAGAAAAAAATATTAATCACTGTCCTAGTATGTATGTGTTTGTTTACTAGTAAAGCCAAGTATTTTTATTTTTCATGTAGTTTCTGGTTATATATGGTCCTTTTTGAGAAAATTGTTCATTTTTTTTCTTTCTTTTTTTTTTTTTCCAGACAGGTTCTCACTGTCACCCAGGCAGGAGTGGAGGGGCAGGATCGTAGCTCACTGCATCCCTGAACTCCTGGTTTCATCCGATCCTCCTGCCTCAGCCTCCCTAGTAGCTGGGACTACAGGCATGCATTACCATGCCTGGGTAATCTTTTTATGTTTTATAGAGATAGAGTCTCACTATATTGCTCAGGGTGGTCTTAAACTCCTGCCCTCAAAGAATCCTCTGCCCCAGCCTCCCAGAATTCTGAGGTTATAGTTTTAAGTCACCATTGCCAACCCATTTTTCTTGTTGATTTTAAAGATCTTATCAGATACTAGGATTTTCCTTTTGCTTGTAAAACAATGAAGATTTAGTTTACAATTCTTAATATAAATATTTATTTTTTCTCTATTTTATTGGCTAGAATTTTTAGCATAATAATTAATTTATGTGGTATAGTAATGACAGTAGGCATATTTGTCTTTTTTCTGATGTTAATGAAAATGTCTTTAATGTTTAATCTTTTATAATAATGTTCACTATTGATTTCACATAGACAATTTTTATCATTTAAAAAAATAAATTCCTATTCCAAAACAACCAAGATGCACTTATGTTAAAAAAAAAAACTTAAGGAATACACTGTCAATTTTATTAAATATTCTGATTTAATTATTGACCTATTGAATTGATAAATCATATAACAGGTTAATAGGTTAATTGGGATCTATGCTTGCATTTTTAGAATAAACCCAACATCATTAATGATAAATAATGCCAAGTAAAAAAATTATTTAGGAGTTTTACATCTATATTCATAAGATTTCTCTAAGTTTTATAAGGACATATTAAAATAAATAGACCTTAAAATTTTAATAGGTAATCAATATGTATTTGTATTTATAAAATTAATTTTAATATCTGAATGATCTGAAAATTTTCATTTTATGCACACACTAAAACCTATTACATTTTGTCAAATTATATTTCATGTAAAGTATGATGGATTTAAGATAAAATTTAAAATAAACAAATATCATATTTGTGAAAATTATTTTTCTCACACTTCATTTGCTGTGAAATACTTGTGATTTCCCAAAATGTCCAACGTATGCCAGAGTTATGTATTAAATCATGAATCAGAAGGGTCAAACCACATAAAATAATGTCTCCCTGTTTATATGTAATAATCACCCTTTGCTCTTTTTTATTAAATTGTTAGAAAGTATTTTGATATTAGGACAACAAAGGTCATTTCCTTGTTTTAATTTATGTAATGAATCTTTAATATTTTATAACAGTTTGACCTATTTCATAATTATTATTAGAACATAATACAGTCAAGAGAATTTTTTTGCCAGTATTTACTTTTCTCCACTGGTTCATAGTTGAGCAATTTTTTCCCTTTAACATTTTTGGAGGGAGAAAGTGAAAAATAAGAATTTAATTATCTAGTATATAGATGTTTAATGGTATTCTAAAAATTTTAGCATGAAAACAAAGTGAGTTTTTTCTATTTAATTGAGGAAGAGATGAAGAAAGAAAAAGAATAAAAATATAAACATTAGGTCACAATGTTAACATCAGGTAATGCGACATTCTAATAACTGGTAAAAGATGTACCCTTATATTTTGGTCAATTTAAAAATCTGTGTATTAGGGAGAGGACCAGGATGGTGAACTAGAAGCAGCCTGCACATGCTGCGCTCACAGAGAGGACTGAAAGTGGCAAGTTGATCTCCACCTTCAGATCCATTGTTTAAGAGAGAGTATTGTGAATCAAAAGAAAGGCAACAGGAGGCACCCAAAGTGAAGGAGAGGAAAGAGAGGCGACCTGTTCTGTGGGTTTGGTGACACAGGGAATCCCAAGGCTCCTCACTGCCCCCATGATCATTGCTATCCAAGCTGCAGGGGGGACCCTCTACTGCAGCAGCCTGCAGGACGGATATAAGGACTTAACTGGAGACTATGCAGTGGCATTACTCTGGAGAAAAGGCACAGCAGGGGCCCACTGACTTGCAAACCCTGGGAGCTGGATTTGAGATCCCAGATCCATTCCTACTGCCTCCCCATTTCCCCTGACAGACTGGAGATGGAGTGAGGAGTTCGAGCACTCTCATGAGACCTGTGAGCAGGAGCTGCCTGTCCCCACTGCTGTTGGGAGAACTGGGTGGAACAAACGCTTGGGCTATCGTGGGCTGACAATGACCATTGCCTATGGACGTGGGCAGACTGCACTCAAGCCAGCCTCAGATGTCAAACACTGCCACCTGCAGGCGTGGATGGGATTGTGCTCAAGCCAGCATTACTGCCTGTAGATCTGAACAGGGCAGCTCCCAAGTCAGTGCAGGCCAATAATTGCTGTCACTCATGGATATGAGCAGGGGCAGCTCTCAAGCCAATGTGGGCTGGCAATCTCTGCTGCCTAGGATTGTGGCCAAGGCTGTGCTCAAGCCAGCAAGGCCAAGAAACACACCACCTATTGATCTGAGTAGGGCAGTGCTAAAGCTGGCACAGGTGACAATCATCAAGTTGACAAAACTAGGTGAGGCATTCATTCACTCTGCAATACAGGGAATGCCAGCGACAACCACAGGGGAATCCTGAAACAGGAGACACATGAGAGCAGCAGTGATAAATGTTCACAGTGCATCCTCCTATTTTCTGCTGGGTCAATCCTCCAGAGTAGGACATAAGTAGTAAGTAGGAGAGTTGCCAGAAGAGGAGAACAGGCTTGTGTTGCCCGCAAGCTTATATGTCTTGAGCTGTGAGAAGAGATTTCAGATGAGAAGGAACTAGAATAAGAACTCTGGCAACATAAAAAAAAAAAAAAAACAAGCTGTTTAGGCACTCCGAAAGGATCACAATAGGTCTCCAGCAATGGACCCCAACCTAAAGGAAATTGTCAAATGTCAGAGATGGAATTCAGAATATGCATAGTAAATAAGACGAATGGAATTGAAGAGAAAGTTGACACCAACACAAAGAAGCCAAAAAAGTACTTCAAGACATAAATGAAAAAGTTGCTAAACAGAGACCACATAAGAAAAGATATAACATAACTTAAAGAAATGAAAGAGTCATTTAGGGAATTTCAAAATACAGCAGAAAGCTTAAATATAAGGTTAGAACAAGCATATGAAAGAATTGCAGAGCTTGAAGATAGGGCTTTCAAACTAACCCAGTTAAAGATGCAGAAAAAAAGAATAAAGAAGAATTAATAATCACTCAGAGAAATATAGGACTATGCAAAATAGATCAATATAAGAATTACAAGTATCTCTGAGAGAGAAGAAGCAAAAACAAAAAGCATGGACAACCTATTCAAGGGAATTATTGAGGCAAACTTCTTGGATATCATCAGAGATTCAGATATCCAGATTCAAGATGGTCATCGACCACTGGGAAGATTCATAGCAAATAGGACATCTCCAACACATATAGTCATCAACCTGGGCAAAGTCAAAATGAAAGACAAAATTCTATAAGCTGCAAGATGAAAGCAACAACTAACCTACAAAGGAAAATCAATCAGGCTAACAACAGACTTCTCAGAATAAACCTTCCAAGCCAAAAAGGATTGGGGACCCATTTTAGTCTTCTTTAACAGAACAATTGCTAGCCAAGAATTCTGTATCTGCAAAACTAAGTTTCATAAATGATGGATAAATAAAGACTTTTCCAGACAAACAAAAACTAAGTTATTTTGTCACTACTAGACCTGTCCTACAGGAAATACTCAAAAGTGCATTATACATAGAACAGAACAATATATACCCATAAGTATTAAAATGCCCCAAAATTAAAGCACACAGCTTGTATAAAACGGTAGCACAAGAAGGAAAACAGAACAAAAAAGTATCACTCAACATGATGAACTGAAAAGATTCCCACATATCAATACTAACAATGAATGTGAATGATCTTGATGTTCCAAATAAAATACATCAACTGGTCAAATGGATGAAAAATCACAAACCAATTATATACTGTCTCCAAGAAATTCATCTAACTTGCAAATTACAAAGACTCAAGGTAAAAGGGTGGGAAAAAAATTCCATGCAAATGAAAACCAAAAGGGAGCAAGCATAGCCATTCACTTATCAGATAAAATTGACTTTAAATCATTAATGGTAAAAAAAAAAAAAAAAAAAGACAAAGAGGGTCATTATATAATGCTAAAGATAGCAATTTGGCAAGAAGATATAAAAATCCTAAATAGGTATGTCCCTAACACAGGAGATCCCACATTGATAAAACAAATCCTACCAGATCTAAGCAAAGAAATAAACAGCAACGTCCTAATAGCAGAGGACTTCAACACCCCACTGACAAATCTAGACAGATAATTAAAGCAAGAAATTGACAAAGAAACACTGGACATAAGTGACACTCAGGAACAAATGGAACTTATAGACATTTACAGGATACTCTACCAAAAAACTATGGAATATTCATTCTTCTCATCAACACATGAACATTTTTCAAGGTTGATCACATCATAGATCACCAAACAAGTCTTGGCCAAATCAGAAAAATCAAAATCATATCATGTATCTTCTGAGACCACAGTGGAATAAAACTAGAAATCAATTTCAAGAGAAATGTTCAAATCCACAAAAAGTCACAGAAATTAAACAGGCTTTTTAATCCTTGGGTAAATGATAAAATTAAAATGGAAATCAAAACATTCTTTGAAATGAATGACAATTATGACACAAGCATTCAAAATCTATGGGATATAGTAAGAGCTGTCCAAAGGGGAAAGTTCATAGCCTTAAATGCTTACATCACTAAGATAGAAAGATCACAAATTAACAACCTAATGTCACATCTCAAGAAACTACAAAAAGAAGAACCAAACCCAAAGCCAGCAAAGAAGAATCAACAAAGCTCAGAGCAGAATTAATGAAATGGAAACCAAAGAAACAATATAAAAAAATCAATGAAACAAAAAGTTGGTCCTTTGAAAACATTTAAAAAAATAAATAAATAAAAGAGAGATTAGCCAGAAATAGAAGAGAAAGGAATCATATAATCTCAATAAAAAATGATAACGGAGACATTACAACTGATACCATGGAAATACAAAATATCCATGAATACTACAAAAACCTCTATACACACAGACCAGAAAACCTAGAGGAAATGGATAAATTCCTTGAAACACACAACCTCCTAAGCATGAATCAGGAAGAAACAGAAATCCTGTTTCTGCATCATCTTCCTGATGCTCATATAGTTTTTGTTTTTGCTTCTGTTTATGTGGTGAGTCACTTATTTATTTGTGTAAACTGAACCATCTGTGCATCCATGGAATGAAGTCCAGTTGATCATGGTGAATTATCTTTTTAATGTGCTGTTGAATTCGGTTTAGTGGTATTTTGTTGAGGATCTTTGTATCTATATTTGTAAGGGATATTGATCTGTAATATTCTTTTCTGTTGTGTCCTTTCCTAGTTTTGATATCAAGGTGATACTGGCTTCATAGAATGATTTAGGAAGGATTCCCTCCTTCTCAATGTTATGGAATAATTTCTCTGGAATAGGTGTCAGTTCTTCTTTGTAGGTCTGATCAAATTCAGCTGTGAATCTGTCTGGTCCGGTTCTTTTTTTCTTGGAGTTTTTTTTATTACTTCCTCAGTCATTGCAGAGTTAGTCCCTGAGTCCTCTTGACATCTAGTAATCTCAGGGTTTTTTTGTTTTGTTTTGTTTTGTTTTGTTTTTTGTTTTTTTATCTCTACAGGAAGATAATTCAATACTTTACTTGCTATTGCCTCAAAATAATCATTGGATAAGTGGTAATATTTAAACAATGCCTCAAACAAAGCATGGAAGATACATGCATTCATAACAGAAAGTTATAAGATGGAGGAAGAAGAAGGAAGATAGGAGTAAAAATCCAATGGAGGTGCTGATCTTAAGTTTGAGTGGTACCAACAGTATATGACTGTCCCTATGCAATATATATCTGTAACTATTAATAGGAAATTCTGTGATCAGAAATGTATTGGTCTATCAGCTGCTTTAGAGAAGGGGGCCTATACAGTGGAGCAAGGAACAATTTATGAGCAAAATTTTTGACCGAAAGTTGTTTCTGATTAATTTTATCATCTGTAGCTATAAATACAGAGGATGCCTTATCTATAGTGCTTACTAGGAGCCATCTTAGGATTTAACATTATTAAGATACATTAATAACGATTACTTTTACTAGTAGCGCTATGTGTGGTAGAGATATGTTCTAATAGGATAAATGAAAGAATAGATGAAAACTCACTTTCTGGCTTTTTGAATTTGAAGGAAAGAAATGAGCTCATTAAGTTTACTTCTCCAGGTCAATTAGCCATGCAATTAACCTCATTCCCAATATTTTAAAAACTCTATTTCATTGTAAAGGCAAAATTTTGCTACAAGGCAATGGCCCTAAGCCCGTTTTTCTCTTTACTTCAAAATATTCATATTGAAGAATTTGCTCACTCTATGGTAGTATGTTTATTATTCAAGTTGTGCTTTCTTGAACACAAGTTGGTGGAAGTGATGAAATGGAACCTGTGGCCCTGTCACACTGATTTCAGATGCAGTTTGTCTTCTGCAAAACAACTGCTGGCTGTTTGCATTTGGGATGTAGCCTACATGAGTTAGTGGAGCAAATCCAGCAAAAGCATTCCTTTGCTATCTCTATGAAGACATCTTTGCTTTTTGATTATGATCTTTAAAAAATCTCATTTGAGATTTTATACTTATTGTTAACCTAAAAGCCATTATTAAAAAGCCTTTTGTAAATAAGACTGGACTAAATGCTATATCAATGCACCAAAGACACAATCTTTCTTAATGTTTACAATCAAAGAGGTAATTTGCCACTGACCTAATGAAACAGTCTCGGTCCTACTAACTACTTATTATTGGAAATGGCTGGCCTTTCTTTTGTGGAGAATAAAATAACCTCAGAAATATGGATAATATATTATGTTTTCCTGAAAAAAAACAAGTATAGCTATCATTTTACAACTCTTAAATTAAATTTTTTTAAAAAATTAATATAATATCTGGATGACAATTTGCAGGAAGGACCAGTGCAACTAGTCCTGGGAGTGCAGTTTATTCACTCCTGTTAGAAGCAATATATGTGTACATTCCATTAGAACCAGAAATTCCATGAAGAATTTAAGAAAGTAGTTTTTAAACCCACTTGAAAAAGATTTTTTATAATGCAGTGTTTGTAACAGTGAGGAAAAGGAAACAAATACTGAAAAGTGAGAGAATGGTTTTAAAATGTCCTAAATCTTAAATATAATGCAAACATGCATAAATACAAATGTAGAAAAATATTCATAATACAGCTTGAATTTTAAAACAAATTTTAAAATAATACAGAGAGTATAATCCTATTTCTAAATAAAGATAGACTTATCTATAGGTATGGATACAGAGATACAACTTTAAGAAGATAGAGACAGGCTGGGTGCAGTGGCTCACATCTATAATCCCAGCACTTTGGGAGGCCAAGGCAGTAGGATGGCTTGAGGTCAGAAGTTCAAAACCAGCCTGAGCAAGATTGAGAACCCATCTAGACAAAAAAACAGAAAAATTAGCCACACTTGGAGACGTGCATCTGTAGTCTCAGTTATTCCGGAGGCTAAGGCAGGAGGATCGCTTGAACCCAGGAGTTTAAGGTTGCAGTGAGCTATCACGATGCCACTGCACTCTAGCCTGGGCAACAGAGACTCTGTCTCAAAAAGAAAAAAAAAGAATACTGAGACAGATAATATAGATTTACTTACAATAATAAGATAAGGTCTGAAAGTACGTAAATTAAGAGAGAGGAGAATAAAGGGTGTCCAGATGGGGGCAGAAGAGATTAAACTCTCACTCTTTGCTGATGATATGATATTATATCTAGAAAACCCCAAGGATTCAACCAAGAGATTCCTTGAATTGATAAATGAATTTAGTAAAGTCTCAGGATACAAAATCAATACACACAAATCAGAGGCATTCATATATGCCAACAGTCAAACTGAGAACCAAATCAAAGACTCAATTCCTTTCGCAATAGCAACAAGGAAAATAAAGTACCTAGGAATATATTTAACTAAGGAGGTAAAAGACCTCTACAGAGAGAATTATGAAACACTAAGAAAGGAAATAGTAGAGGACATAAACAGGTGGAAGACCATACCATGCTCGTGGGTCAGCAGAACCAACATTGTTAAAATGTCTATATTACCCAAACTGATCTACAGAGTCAATGCAATTCCTATTAAAATACCATCATCATTTTTCACAGATATAAAAAAAATAACTCTACACTTCATATGGAACAAGAGAAGACCCCGTATAGCAAAAGCAATCCTACGCAATAAAAACAAAATGGGAGGTATCAATTTACCAGACTTCAATTTATACTACCACAGATATCTTATGACCCTTTAAAAGATATTGCTGATGCTACCTCCTCCGTGAAACCATCCAAAATCTCCCCAGCCTGAAACTCTTTCTCCTTCCTCTGTGCTTCCATAGATGTTTGCTTGTTACGCTCTTAGGCACTTGTCACATTCTGCCTTGGGTGATAGTTATTTGTGTGCTTGTTTTATCCCCCTCCTAGAGTGTAAACTGCTCAAGAGTAGAGACCATTTGTTCATCATTGCTCCCCTCCCAGGGCTAGCTAGGTCCCGTGCATTCAATCAATGCTTGTTACATTGAATTGACTACACAAATACAACAGGGAGCAGAAGGTCAACTGCTACTTATGGCACCTCTACCATGTGCCAGGCACTGTGCTGTCACTTGAAATGGGATAATGTATGCAGTCTTCACAATATCCCCTTTGAGATAGGCAATTTGCATATGAAGAAACTGAGGAAGGTTAATTATTTCCAAATGATAAATTTTACACTTAAATTGAAATTTTAATTAAAAGAGAAACTTCAGAGCAATGCCCTGTTCAGATGTCCAACAGAGAACTTGGCTCTGTGGTTTCAGAGCTTGAGCATCACCCTGCCCGTGTAAATCTCCCACAGTGGAAGGGAGTTGCTGGGCTTGCTGGAAGCCTGGTGAGAGATTTTGCTGTGTCAATGGCCTTGCTGGCACAGCCCTGGCAAGAGTTTCATTTCATGAACTTGGAAATAAATCACGTTTTCATCAACAGGGAAATTCTTCTCCCTAGAACCAAATCTGAGGTGACTAGGTACAAAAGGATTAGAAGAAAGCTATTTTTCTCTCTGCTGGGAAAAGAATCTTCTCGAGAAACTTAAGTGGAAAAATAGAACCAAATGTCTATAAATGATAAATATTCTATTTGGATAGATGTTTCCCCTCTGTTCTTTTTTGTTGTTGTTGTTACTTGGCGATTTTGTTTACTCTGTTATGTTTACATTTACACTACTTCTTATTGAATGGACTTTTAAGAACAATACCCAATTAGAAGACTTAAATAATTAGATTAGTTTCTAATAATCTAGTAAAGTCAAAGTCAGTTCATTGTATGAACTTCAACATACAATGGTCAGTGGCCCTGACTGGCCAAGACTTGTGCTGTCTTGGACAAATATTTTGATGTTAAGTGTTGATTTCCTCACTTCTAAAATGAGCTGAAAAATGCATCCTATGGTTGGCAAGTCCACTTTTCCTTGGACTTTCCATACATTGAAAAAAATCAGGGATTCTGTTTGTCCTTCCGTGGGACTCCCAGGTGGTGTGGTCCCCAGCACCTCATGGCCAACAACAAAGAATAACTTAATTAGCAACGATAGTCACTTTGATTTGTGCTGTGCTCTACGACTCACATGGTGCTGTCACATCTACGACCGCATTGGGTCTTCACAGCATTGGAAAGTAGGTATCGTTAGCAGCATCCCACATTGTGTAGCAGTGAGACGTTATTGCTCAGAAAGGAGAAGTAGCTTGCCCAAGGTCATGTGGTTCAAGGTAAGTGGCAGATTCAGAACTCAAAATCTGAGCAGAGAATTTTTCCCAGTTCTTCTCTTTAGTAGATTTCAGGAGCCACCAGGCTGGAGGTAAAGTCTGGGGGTGAAGAGGAAGGTAATAAAATTTGAGAGACTATATAGAAGGAAGGGGCTTGATGCCAAGGGTAAACAGCTCATGAAGGGCATTTCCAAACAAACAGTTTCTCCTGCATTTACATGCTATAATGTGATGTCCACCTAAGCCTGGACTTGTTTGATGTTTTAAAGGAGGGAGGAGGGAAAACAAATAAGCATCAGGCAAATTGTCAGCTGGCCACAGTAACACTATTCCTGCAGGTGCCCTATTGCCTCACAAGGATTTTCATATTCTTGATTCATTTTTCGAGTTCAGCAGATCTATATCCATTATGAACTTGTTTCTGAAAGGAACACAAACTGAGGGGAGATGTTAGGTTTAAGAGGCTTCCTTTCATTGTAGGAAATAAAAAAATGAAAATTTTCAAACATAAAAAAAGTTCAGCTGTAATTTCCACCAGTAAACGTTCATCTCAAAAGATATTAACTTTCTATTAATTACTGGATTTTAATGCATGTTGCATCTGCATTGCTTCCCAAGAGAACTTTGTAGAATGATGGAAATGTTCAATAATCCATGCTGTCCCATGTGATAGCCTGTAGCTGCATCTGGCTATTGGGTACTTGAAATGTGGCTAGTGTGCCAAAGATATGGAATTTTTACTGTTATTTAATTTTAGTTAATTTAAATTTAAACAGCCAGCTACCATCTGAGACAGAGCACAGTTCTAGAAAGTGATTTGCTCATGTTTTAGGTCTTCAGCTCACATTTCACAGCATATTGATATAGAAGAGAGGATTTATAAAAATAACTATTTTTCCCAATGTTTTTAGGATAACAGTTATCATTTTTTCAATGAAAAATGGACATTGAAAATTATGATGAATGTATACTTGAGTAATGATAAAGAAGGACTGAAAAACTTGAGTACATTTCATATCTTTCCAAGTTTTGTAAAATCTCAATTCAGTAATTATGTAATATATTAGTTTTCTACATTAGTTGGCAAGAACACCTAGGCTCATGAGAGCATTAATTAATGTAATTATTTGGCAAATGAAAAATCAAACCTTGGATTCCTATACTTCAGAGCTCAGAAAAATAAATTATTTCTTATCGATAAATCTCTAGGTTTTTTTTTTTTTTTCTATTTTAGGATAGGCTCTTTTGAGACTGTGGAATTTCTTCCATATGACGTAATGTGCATTCACTAAGATAACTATCTGAAGCACGTGGGAAAACAGAGAGAACAAATGAATGATAACCAATTGTCTGCCTATACAATCCCACAGCATTTGGCCTTGCCCGAGGGCCCAGTCCAAGATGAAAACACATTTGTGAGGTCCCCAGATGAGGTGCCATGACTGTGATAATTGTCACATGCCTGTTTATTTTTCCCTTGAGAAACTGAATGCATTAAAAAAAAAGATCACAACTAAACAAAAGCATATCAATAACAGGAAACTGTTGGTGAGAAATACCCTGATGTTCCTGTAAATTCACGTCACCAGATTCCCCAGGGACAAAGGTGCATGAACTGTATGGGTAAATAATTATGATTTAATACAGAGACCTTGCAATGCTGTTTATAGTAAAACAACAAAAAAGAATTGTTTCTGGAGGCGCAAATAAGCAAATAATAGAAACACATATCAATATAATCAGGAAGTGGTGATGTTATGTCTAGGTCAGCTACAGAAAACAATTTGTAATCTATCAAAGTATCTCCTTTGCAATTGCAAGCAGTAGAAGGTGGGACTGTAGGAGGAAGAGAATCCCTCATCCACAGGGTGATTAGAAATGGTAGAGAAAACGGGATATTCATCCTGGGGAAATTTTGAAAAGGTTTCTGCATCATGACACCTGTCTGTTTGCAGGGTTTGGTTCCCATGGACAATGAGACAGAGAATAACAAGTTTCTCCTTCCTTTTTTAAAAGGATTCCTAATTGGAGGACAATGTCAGCCTAGTGAGTGTGTGCCTAGGGTACATGCACATCCCAGCTGAGAAAAGGAGTAGCAGTGCTTCAGCTTATTTAGGGCCTTTTCTTCTCTTTTTTGTTAGAAATGATGTTTTTCTTGATACATGTGGGAAAATCATAATTTTAATTTCCTTCCCCCAACACCCAATCTACTTACTGTAAAAAGCATTAAGGCCTTTGTTGGGTAGCCTGCAAGGAAGACTAACATTTTATTGGCGTGGGCTTGAGAAGGGCAATTGGAGAAGGAAAATAGTGGGTAGGAGTAAGAGTCAACACAGAATTCTTACCTGAAATCTCTCTGCCTTTTTCTGCATGATAGGATAAAACTCTGAAAGCCTCATTTTTGGGGTCTAGGCAGTTTTTAAAATCTACCCATTTAGGCAGCCAAAAGTGATCTCACTTTGTCCCTGTCATTTCTCTAGCTCTTAAAAATCCTGTGGTAAGCACAATAATGGACTCCACCCCCCCCCCAAACAAATGTCCACATCCTAATCTGGGGACATGTGAATATGTTACTTTACATGGCAAAAGGGACTTTGAATATGTGATTAAACTGAGGACCTTGACTTAGACAGATTATCCTGGATTACCTGAATGGACCCGATGTAATTATGAGGGTCTTTATAAGAGTCACAGAAGGAAATGTAACAATGGAAGCAGAGAAAAAGAGAGATCTGAAGATGCTATGCTGCTGGCTTTGAAGACAGAGAAAGGGATCTCAAGCCCAGGAATTCAGGTGGCCTCTGAATCTGTTTACCTTGAAAAGATTTCAGGAGGAACACAAACTTGCCACACCTTTATTTTAGCTTAGTAAGACCCATTTTGGACTTCTGACATACAGAACTGTAAGATAATAAACATGAGTTGTTTTAAGCCACTAAGTTTATGATAATTTGCTATAACAGCAATAGGAAACTAATATAGATCCAAAATGCTCTTTTATGTTAAATGGCAGTGTTAGGGCTATAAAATTATTTTTCAGTTTTATAGTCCTAATATTAGAATATCAGGCTGCACATTAGAATATTAGGCTGTACATTTTAAGTGCATAGAATGCACTTAAAAAATACTGAGGCCAGGGGTCTGTCTCCTGTGATTTAGTCTGGAGTGGAGGCAGTGAACTGGTATTTTACAAAGCTGCCAGATGACTCTAGTGTTCAGTTCAGGATGAGAGCCCATTGTTAGAGGACTGCCTCCTTTGTACGTTCTCTTGGCTGTTTGAGCTCAGGGAGCATGACTTTGATCAACATAAATGAAACAATCATTTTACTATTGCCAGGGCAGTAAAAAATGTAGTCTAATTTCTTTGATCTTTAGCACTGTGTTTGAGTTTTGACTCTATCTGAATCTAATACGTCTCCTGGGAGTAGATACCTGGGAAGCAAAGCCTCTTCTGTCTTCATTTCGTCCATACTCTTTGGGTATCAGTTTCCTCTCAAATGCAGCTGAGAATGACTCCCCCAGCCAAGATCCCTTGAAACAGGAGTCTGATATTTGTGTAAAAGAAACGTTGAGTTACATGCAATAATATAGCAGGAGTGGTGTCTGGAGATCAGGGAGTGATGCACAGAAAAGACCCCATACCTTTGAGCCTGTGCAGTCATTGAGACAAAGATGGAATTGTTGCTTGCCTATCCCTGCTGGCTCTGTTTCTAATGAATATCATAGCAGAAGGAGACTTGGACTGAGTGCCAGGCAAACTACTCTAACCCTGGATCTGCCACTTACTTTAACAGTAACAGCTCCCCCTCATTGTCTCTAGGCACTAGGCTGAGGACTTCACATAGTGACAATCTCATTTAATCATTTCAACAACCTTAGGAAAAGGGTACCAATATTATCAACTTTACATTGATACATTTGAGATTTTGCAAACTTGAAAACTGACCTCAGACCTCCCTCTGCTTTGTCTGTGCTTCCTGAATGCTTATATCCTTGGATCACTAATAACTCTCCTTGATGGGTAAGATCCTTGATTCATGTGGATTTGATTTGAAAATCTATTCCTTTGTGTTAGCTCACTCTCCTATCAGATCACAGCTCCTGGAGGTCCAGAACTCTACATAATTCATCTGTGTTCCGTGAGCCTGGAATTATGGTTAAATATGGGAGCTGCTCAATAAATGAATACAACACCATGAATTAAAAGATTGATGGCTTATAAGAAATCCAGAAGGTAAAAAGCAGATGGAAAATGTAGGAAAATAAATTTATGCAAAGAGAAATGACGCACTTGCCAATACTCCGGCCATTTCTGTACCATTCCCCCTACTCTGGGTATAATGTATTTTAAATATAAATGTGGTCTATCTGCACATTAAATTTGACATTGATTTATAGGAAAGCAATGAAAACTGTAAGATGGTTTTGGCTTTTAAAAATTTTTTCCATTTAAATTCAATTATAAGGCTCAAAGACTTAATTTGAATGCTACTTTACTATTTTGGTTCATACCAGGTTATTAATCAATGGTTGTATATAGTAGCACCAATTCTGGCTTTCCTCAGCCTTTGCCACCTTCATCATTTGCAGTTCAAATTGATTCCCATGGAGAAAAAGTAGTTTATATTTTTTTATAAAGCATGAAACCTCAATTTCAATTTGTTCCATTGTAGTTGTAAATGTGAGTATTGTAGGGCATGTTCTCATCTTCACATAGGGCAAAAACTCATAGGTATGGGTTGAGGTGCTGTGTTGTGGGGCTACTTATAGGTTCTGTGTGCCTCAAAGTATCTCTTGTATTGGTCCACAATTGTGCCCCAAATCAAAATTACCACCCCTACTGTCTCTCCTGTATATTAAAAGGCTCTTTTTTTCCTCTAGAAAGGGTATCTGTAAGCACTCAAATCTTGTATGAGGTAATCCAAAAAGGATAACCAAATAATACAATGACCTGTTGAAAGATAGACTAGGTAGTGTCTACTTTGGGTTCTGCCCAAAGGCAGACCCTTAAACAAGGACTCTGATGCTGGAAGTTTATTTAGGAAGTGATTCCAGGGAGGAGGAAGTCAGAGAGTGAAGGGAGAAAGCCAATAAAAGTTGTGTTAAAGAGAGAATTACTGCTGTTGGCAACAGCCATGGGGCCTCCCTCCAGCTGAAGATCCTCTGAGGAAATGTGAGAAATGCACATCAGGACTATTACTGTGAAAACTGGGCGCTTATTTCCTGACATCCACCTCTCATTGGTTCAGGATTGCTCCTGGGGTGTTTATTTTATTTTATTTTATTATTATTTTATTTTATTTTGAAACAGAGTCTCACTCTGTTGCCCCGGCTAGAGTGTCAGCCTAGCTCACAGCAACCTCAAACTCCTGGGCTCAAGTGATCCTCCTGCCTCAGTCTCCTGAGTACCTGGGTCTACAGGTGTGCACCACCATGCCTGGCTAATTTTTCTATTTTTAGTAGAGATGTGGTGTTGCTCTTGCTCAGGCTGGTCTCAAACTCCCTAGCTCAAGCTATCCTCCTGCCTAGGCCTCCCAGAGTGCTAGGATTACAGGTGTGAGCCACCGTGCCCGGCCTACTCCTGGGGTGTCTAATCCCTGGACCATCCAGGATGCTGCATGAATGGGCTGAGCATGTCCCTACAGCACAAGAGAAAGCTTCAGGCAGAGGGCGGAGGATGGGGCACTCAATATGGACATAATAAGCAGGACTGTCCACTGCAGCTACAGGTGAACTCGAGGTCAGTTGAGAGGGTTTGGGTTGGGGCATCAGCAGTGCCTGTGCCAGCTGATTTATCCTGTGAGCTAGAGTGAAAGTGTGAAAGGACAGGGCAGAGGTCAGGTACGAGTCGATTTGGGGAGAGGGGACAGGACAAAGAAGAGAAACCTGAGCAAAGGTTGGGATGATGTTCCTTAAGAGAGAGACAGAAAGTTCAGGTGTCAATGTTGGAAGCTCTGGGTCTGAGAACCCTGGAAGGTAGAAGGAAACAGTGAAGGACACACTCCACTGCTGGTCTGGAACCTGCCCGGACACTTGTGGTCTTTCTGCTTAGTGGCCCAGTGCCTTGACTCATCACTCACAGCTTTCTCAGTTCCTTAGCTCTGGCTTCCGTGGGCTGTTCTGGTACATCTGCGTGGGTGTGGTGTCAAGGGCGTGAGGTCCACCTTTCCACACCGTGGCTGGGCAGGGGCCAGCACCACCCCACTTGAAGTAGCACTTCACACCCCACTTGTTTCTTCTCAGCCAGCTCTTAAACTTTCAGGATGACTTGGGCCCTTTGAATGTTTTTTTGCCAGTAGGAGTGCAGCGTTTTGTTTGTGCTGACATATCTACATTTCACTGTGCCTTGACCCTCCTTTACATTGAATGTCTGCTTTAATGCAAATTCTATCCAGGCATTCCTGATCTTTTACCCAAAATATAGCTGGAGCCCCTTAAGTCTCGCCGCCTTTCATCCTTTGCTCCTCCCTTTTCTATCTATTCTCTACTCCATCACCGATTACCCGATTAATTTTTTTCTAGCAGAGCTCATATTATTCCACTCTCTTGTTCAAAATAATTCATTGGTTTTTTAGGACAAACCAATTTAAGTACACATCTCCATGCCTCCAAGACTTCTCTAAAGAGAAATCTTTCCTCATCAGTGTTTGGTTTCTCTGAGATACAGTTTGTATAGGATAATAAAGAAAAATTACATTAGTTTCTTTATTTTTTCCCTTCATGTATCATTTTGCAAAATAATGAATTGCATCTCTAGTATCTAGATCTCTGCAAATCAAGTTTTTCATAATATGGCTGCAGCTTGACCTGACTGAATGTTTTCCACTCTGTCCCACTGTTATATCGCATTAGTTGTTGCAACCAGCCTGTGGGCTGTTTATTCCCAATCTGCAGACTTTGTTCCGTTAGCAGACTCCTTTTCTTAAATTATTAATTAGTTGCTCATATTTAAACACTGAAGCATTTCACACACACACACAAAAATTGGATTTCCAGCTTTTTTGCAACGTTGAGAGATTTGGTGACACGGGGTCCACACCCCCACACTTAGCTGGGTATGAGTAGAGGCTAGACTGTCATGAGAGCTTATGCCTGGGAGGACTTGAAAGCCATAATTTTGGCCTCATGAACAGATAATCCAATAATCTCAACTGAGAACATACTTACCATGCATTTGCTCCAATTGAGAACTATTTTGGGATTGGGGAAAGAGAAGAAGGGAACTGGGGAAGTGGTAGGTTGTCATTAAATAGAGAAAGGAAAGAATTGTTGGATTCTAAAGAAAACGTTCTCTGTTATTAATTCTTTTCTTGTGATCATATTTTCTTTTCCAATTTTCCTAGGAACTGTACTTCTTTTGGAATTCCATTCAGAATCATTGTAATTTGTCGGGAATATGGTGACTAATCTACCATAGAAGTGCAAGATGTGGCTCCATAGAGTGCAGGAAAATAACGGAACAAAATAACAAAATCCAAAGGTCTTATTCAAATCTCTGAAAACAATTGAGTGTGTTTATATTCTTTTGCCTGGACTTCATGATCCTGATAAAATTCAAATGTAGTGAATGGCATCATTGATTGGAATGAATGAGTGTAAATCCCACTTTGACTTGAACACCAAAAGTGATATCCCCAACAAAATAAGGCCAATATAGGGGTATATTGCCATTTTAATATCTATATTTAGTCATATTATCCTGAAAGTAAACAAGAGGTTTATGGATAGGAACAGATTATTATTACTTAACAGCAAGAACCATATCATGGTGGGACATCAGGAAAAATGGCAGAGTTAGGACTTCTGAAAATTTGCAACTCCATGAAGATAATAAAAAAACTGTCAAAAATATCTGAATCAACTTTTTCAGAACTTCAAAAATTAACCTAAGGTAGAAACCTGGGGAGCATTTCGCAGAGGAAATTGCCTGACTCTCAGTGAGAAAAGTGAGCTTTGTAGCATTTTAACATGTCCTAGTCTCATTCCCTGCTCCCCAGCTCAGTGGCAGCCTTGAAAAATAACAGCCTGCATGGCTGGTGCTGGAGAGAGCAGAGCAAAGCTGAGTTCTTTCAAAGCTTTATTTTCAAAGAATAGTTATTATTTGATTTACCTGGTGGTTGCTTGGAAGACCCCACTCAAAAAGCTAGTCTTCATTGGACTTGACTCAAGCTTGCCCAGTGCTAAAAACCTTTTTCTAGGGTCATTTGTCAAAAACATTTATAGGCAAATATAGGTACCTCACAGCTCCCTGAGATGATGGATTACAATTAGGGTAAACAGTGGACTAAACAAAAGCTTAAAAGGAAACGTTGAAGAATGAATTGTTCATAGGGCTTTGAAAAGCTGCAACATATTCCTGGGAATCTGGAAGACCATTTTATCCTATGAATGAGAGCAGATGGCTTTAGGTCTAACACCGTTTAACTTGTAAGGCTTGTCCTCTAACCCAGGTTTTAGTTTTCTTTGCTTGGAAAGCCTTGTACGTAAAGAATAAAATATATTCCGTACAGTCCCACAGTATGACCAGCCTGGTTCAGCAGTCCTAACACTGCCCTGGCTGACGGGGCCGGGGTGATGGCCAGCACAGGAATGCCTCGGGGTACATGATAACTGAGTGACCCCACACCTTGATTTGCCCTGGACAGTCTCAGTTTACTCCCTTTACAGTTCAATTAATGCTTGTCACTTATTTTAGCACTTATTTTTAGTGCTTTCTTTCACTTTCAAAAATGTCCCAATGTAATGATTACTTACACCATCATCTGACACAAAATTCTAATGGTGCCTATTTACCTGTATAAGAGGAAAGGAATGAAGGAGGGAAGGTGATGGAACCTGGGCTCTGGCTGAACAGTTGTCAGCTAGACCAAGTCACATATTCATAGAGTCTGAAGTTTTATTTATACAGCCAGTATTTCAAACTTGATCTTACACTTTTATAGCAATTAATAAAATGAGCCCTTTATGAGATAACTGGGCCATTGTGTACTGAACAAGTCACCTGGTAGGGAAAGTCTAAGCTTCAGGAAATTGTAGTATAAAGTATATAAGCTTCAGCCAAAGAGAATAGCAAAGGAAATACCATGAAATAGCAAAGAAATGAATCAGCATTGAATCACAGGTGAAAAAAAAATTGCCAGTAGTTCATTTCAGGAATGTGAAACAGGAGAAAAAAGAAGGAAATGATCTGAGACGTGTTTGGCATTTGGGAAAGCCCAAAAGTCAGTGAGAGCCGACTCTGATTTGTGTTTTTCCTTGGGAAACACTTTGATGCTAATGATGTGTCTGAGACCATCTTAGATTCTTTGTATTATCTGAGCTAATCTCTGGTGCTGCTGATTCTGAAGGGGGAACAAATATTTTGCTGTTCAGCAGTGGGATGGTGACGCATTGAGGAGCTTATCACAGAGGATTTCTTATCCATGGATTTCCTTCACAGACTTATGAAAGGCTTGTTGGTGGTGGCAGCATCTCTGTGAGGCTCTCATTAATCTCATTTGCCTCTTGATTTCTCAAGCAGTTCACCCAGACTTTTACTGTAGATTTATCCATTGAGCTGTTTACCTATAGCATCTACCTTATCTTACAGGGCAGCGGTTGGATCAGCACAGTGAGTTAAAATGAAATGAAAGTAGTAAAACCATTTTTGTTCCTTTGTTTCTGGAGACCCAGAATCATCCATCTAGGCTTTTAATTTAGAAATACCTACCCCACCACCAGCCTCCATTAGCAATCCACGGCTAGAAGATGGTGGTTTAAATGCGGGAGTGAGGAGAGATAGCTAGAGAAGAGTTGTAAAGAAAAGGAATGCCCAGCTGATAACTCCCCACTCCTTGACATATTTATTTAGACATCCTTTGTGCAACAATATGACAGTGGATAACTCTAAGTCTTAAATTTGGATTCTCCAACCACACCTCCTTTGTCTTTTATTCAACTATACATCTGCTCTAAGTCTAGAGGTGTCAGGTGGCATGCCTCAACAGAAAGCCACCCAAATTTTTAACAACAAAAAGATGGAAAATGGGTCATGAATTTGCTGCATGCAAGTGAGCTGCTCAATCAGGATTACTAGTGCTGAACTATTGAGGGAGCCAAAAGTAAACTTTTCTGGATTGTTTGTTACAATCAGCAGCCTCCCTGACTGATACACCCTGTGTGGTATCTTCATTCTGTAGATAGATTTTACTGTGTGGTCAATGAATGGTGCCACTAGCCCCAGGCTGACCTGGTTCCAACACACAGAGAGAAAGTGAGAATGCCCTTTTCTCTCTGCCCACATGCCAATGCCAAAGCAGCTGTAACCAGCGCCATGAACAAATTTCAAGGACCTGTATATGTTTTCTATAATCCTCTCAATTAATTACTTGACCTTTTGAGTTGTTTCCCAGAAATGGTGGATTTTCTGCAAGCCAAAGAAGCAGGCCCCTGAAGGCCCCTGGGCAGACTTCATGACGCCAAGATTCACCTCCTCACAACCTGCCCACAATGCACCCAGTCCCTTGTTAGTTACCCTGCAAACTGCCCCAAGACATGTGGCCCCTCCTTTAAAAGTCCATGATCTCCGTTAGTTGGAGACACAGATTTCAGGGAGCTTCTTCTGTTCTCTGGCGAGACATCTGTCATGTATTAAAAATTCCTTTCTTCCTTGGCAATCCTCTTTGTCTCAATAATTGGATCTTTGTTCAATGAGCAACTGGACCTAAGCTGGAAATCCCCTTGTGGTTTTGACAACACAACACAGCTGTAATTATTATTGACCTGTAGCCCTACTCCTGGACAGATTACGATGTTTAAAGTGATGAAATGGTATGACTTAGTGTTTATGAGGTGTTGAAAAAATGTCTTTTAAACTCGAGAGTCATAGAGGAACAGACACCACCATGTCTTTCTCTCTTCTTCCTTTCCAACCACAAGGGTTCTCCTCTGGAAATGTTCAGGCTCTTTGAGATTTTTTTGCCCCCCAGAGTCATCAAACACGGACTCTACCACTTACCTAAGATTATGAATCAGTAAGTCACATGCCTTATCTGAGATTCATTTTCATCATTTATAAACTGAACAAAATAATACCTGCCCCTTCAAAGAGTTGTTGTAAAGAACAAATTGATTTTATACTCATGAAAATACTATTGAAATACTTATCTTATTATTCTTTCTGGTCAGAGAATTCAAAGTAGCCTGTGTCTGATACAAGCATGAATCATGATATTGAAAAGGTTAAAACAACAACTGCAACAACGCATATCAGCCAGATGGAAGCTGATCTCTGTGAAAGGCAGTGTCAGCCTTCGCCAGTGATTCTAACTTTGGATGTGACCATCTAAAGGCCGGAGCCACCAGATAATGTACTCGGTTGGTGGTCAGAACAGCACTACAGGCAGCGGGAAATTAATGAATACTTTCTGCTTCTGTGGATGCTGATGATGATGGTGAAGATGATGATGATCATGAAGGTCATTTCACATATGAAGGTCAGTGCATGAAAGTGCTGTTGAGGAATGCAAGGATTTAGCCGTTTTTCTAATGATGCTCTTGGGAGGTCTTCTCATGTCTAGATTCACTGACGAATGGACAATTATTTTCCACCGATCTGACTCTACTCTTTGGCTTTCCAATTTACTGCCTGACTGCAGAGCCAATCAGCAGATATTTGCAGTGGAATCTCACTGGTTGGCTGAACACTGAGCCTGACAGCTGTGTTTGGAGTGCCACAGGAAATTAGCCACACGTCTCTCTTTCAATGAACCGATTTTCCAGGGACTCAATGGTGGGTTGATGTCTTGTGAAATAATCTTGTGGGTTTGGACAGAGGACAATAGGCCACATTTCATGATTCGAGACACATGGCCACCTTGAATGTACAATCAAATTTCCAGGCAAATACCCAGAAGAGTCTTAGGGGAAAGCCAGGTGAAATAGGATAGTTACTGCATCATCAAGCAATGCTAACTTGTGGTCTGTTAGACATCTCTGGTGGCAGCTGAAGCTCTTGGAGAAACTATATTGAGCTTTTGATGCATCCAGGGTGCAATTTAGTAAGTTGTTAATGTGTTCCAAGAAATTAACTAATATTCTGGTGACAATTCAGAAGTGGAGGTTAGTTTGATTCCTGCTTTATTTTAAAGTAACCTTTGTTTCTCTAGGAGTTACAACAGGGCTACAATGATAATAAAAGAATATCTAATTCAGGCTCCACAAGCAAAATCACTACACCCTTAGCAGTGCCCATTGCCACAGACTGGAAAAATCATCCTCCATTTTTTTCAATGGCATCTAGGATCTCACATATGTTCATTAATAGTTAATGTTGCCTTCTCCTTCTATATTTATCAGCCCTCACTGGGAGATGAGGCTGTTGGTGTCCTGGCCATAGATTGGCCTAGGAGTCAGGGGATGAGTTCATCCCCCAGCTCAGCTGTGTGACCTTGGGTAAACCACCTGCTCAGCCTTTCTGTGCCCAAGCTTGGCTCACTGTCCCCTTCTCCTCTCTTTACGTTCTTGCCCTTGGCATTGTCATAGCTACAGTTATTAGTCTGCATAGGTTCAGTAATTCAACATTCATTCACAAATATTTACTAACTGCCCACTCTGTGACAGGTGCTCTTCTTAATGCTTGCCGAAACACACACACACACACACACACACACACACACACACACACACACACTTCTCCTCATGGAACTTCTAGTAGCAGGAGGTGGGATACACACAATTAAACAAAATACATGGAATGTCAGATGGGATTGAGGGCTGGAGAGAAAAACAAAATAGGGCATGGAGAGCCAGTGACGGGTGGGGTCACTGTCATTTTAAAGAGAGGTTGGAGAAGGCCTCAAGTTTGAGCAAAGCCCTAAAGCAGGGAAGGGAGTGAACCAAGAGGACCAGGGGAGGAGAGAGTTCCAGGTGCAGGACCCGTGGATGGGCCTGCTGCCCATGCCACCCACTAACGCTGAGCTGGCAGAAGACAGCCCAAGCCATATCACATTCCTGTTATATCGCAGCTCTTGCTGAGTGCTTCCTGGATGTGCAGCTTAGCAGACCACAGCCATCATCCCAGAGAGAAAAGACCCGCTGCAGTGGAAGGACCACCATCTCTGGATTCACATCTGTCAGGGCTGGACTCAGCTGTATCACTCATTCCCGCCAGGCCTTTGAGTGCATTGCTTAATTCCCTCTGAGCAAGTTTTCTCAAGTTTGAAAACAATAAACACAGAGTGGCTTGCACAGAGTTGGCATTTGATAAACAGTGACTAATATTGGATATCACTTTCTCCCTCTTCCGATCTACCTTTCACATGTCACTAGATTCATTTTCCTAAAATGCAGATTGTTCAATTGCCTGCATGGTAATTTACCATAAAAAGTGCCTCAGTATAAGGAATGTGATGCATTGTGCTAGTAAACTTTAACCTTTGTCCCTTTTTAAGTCTTTGACATTCTTAAGCCTTTTCACTAATAGAAATCATCTTCTTCTCCTTTAAAGAGAAGCAAATGGAAGAAAAAAATTTCTTTGTCTCTTTGCATTTCTTTTTAGATAAAATCAGCAAATTTGAAAGTATTTATTATGTGCCTGGTAAGACCCCGGGCTGGGCAATAGGAGATAACAAAGATATAATATTTGTCTCCTGCGTTACAGGGTCTTACAGTTGAATGGGAGAGACTAGATTCATTTGAGAAACAGTGAGAGCCATATACCTGGAAGAGAAAAATCTAAGAAATGAAATGATAATTTGGAAAATAAAAGGAGGATGTACGGGAACCATGAAACTCACACTGAAGACTGAGATAGGTGGGAGGTGGGAAAAGAGAAATTCCAACTTGGATCAATGATGCTCTGTTCTGTTATCTTTAACTCTCTGTTACAGTCTACTTTCCCATTGCCTGTCTCATTTGGCAAATTCTGCACTAACACTGATGAAGGTTTAGCTCCATTAAATACTCTATTGAATTAAGAATTCATTTTAGAGTGTCTGTTAACCCCCTTCTGCAACATTTGGGAATTTCAACCCTCCTTGTCATTTTCTACTACCCTTTGCTGAAAGCAGGGCAAACAAAGGCTGATGAAGAAGCTGAGTCACATATCAGCTTTTCTTTTCTCTAGGAGTTTCAAACACCCAAGTAGAGCAAAAATTTCCCTATGGAACCCAGATAGCTTAGATTTCCAGTTTTAAATCAGAGGATTCCTATTATGTAATTTTTTCCCACTATTTTTCTCATTTCACATTGGAATGTTGATCTTAAGCAACTGTCACTTCCACAAAAATACACAATTTTAACATAGTATCTCTCTTTATTTCATTTGGCTGGGTAAAGGCAGCTTTGTTGGGGGAATTTAGAGCTTGTCAACTGAAGCTTGGTTAATCCCACTTGAGTTTAAAGAGACTAGATCAATGCTTCCCTTCTTTTTCCTAGAAGTGAGATCTAAATTCAGTTTTATTTCACGGAGCTTGTTGGACATAGGCTGGGTCCACTTTAAAGTAGCAGAAAGTTATTTTCTTAAAACCTAATGGCGCCCTCAAGTGGCACATCCCATTTCAAGATCCTAAATCTCACCGCAGCCCTTTGAGAAGCTGTGTTGTTTAGAAGCTGGAGAAATTATTATTTTTTAATGATCTAAGCTATCAGTTATGTTTATTATTTTTAAAGATGATAATGCAAATTCTCCTTTATTAGCTTTTGATCCCTTTAGCACTTGAGATGTTTCTTGCCATCTGCTGCTATGAGAACGAAACTTACATGCATGCACTGACGCTACATGCTTGATGGACGATTTCTCAGAATATTCTCATGGGAAGGACAGGTTCACTCTTTGAATCAGTGATTCCTGCTGAGAAAGGGGAGGGACTAGAGAAAACAGGTAAAAAACGCTTCGAAACTAGGTATGCTCTGGCCTTCTTCCTCCTACACATGCAGTTTCAAGATGTAATGATTTATACTTCACAAGGTAGTAAATAGTGCTGAATTCTTTGGTTTCCTCTGAAGTGTCACTGATCAAGTTACTGGAGAGATGAATGAAGCACTTTGGTCATTGT
The DNA here is from genome assembly GCA_963574885.1 of Lepilemur ruficaudatus. NCBI lineage: Eukaryota > Metazoa > Chordata > Mammalia > Primates > Lepilemuridae > Lepilemur > Lepilemur ruficaudatus. The sequence goes on along the minus strand of CAUYRT010088741.1, from coordinate 73,688 downwards.
TTTTCAAGGCTAACTTTGAACATAAGATCTTTGAAGTATTCTACATAGATGGATTCCAAGCTTCCCACAAGCTGGCAAACCATACCTCCTCACATTCCCCAGGGCAGTAGGGGTGAAGCAGCCAATGTGAGAGATGGGACAGCCAAGAGTGTGGTAGATAGTCCAATATCAATTACACGGGTGTTTTATTAGTCACCTGACTCAAAGAATCAGCTCCTAGCTTGGTACATGCAGACACAATCTGGGGTCTGGGCGAACAAATTGCTTCGCACAACGTCAGTCAAGGGAGGAACCTGGAATGAGTCTCATCCTTGTAGTTTCTCACTAATTTTGGCATTTTATACGGATCCCACAGAAAGGCCAAAGCAATAATTTAAGAGTTTAAAAACTACAGGAATAAGAAAGAAAGGCATTAATGAAATGTCTACTCATTGCTTTAATAATGGAGCATCAATTCCAATGGGGTGCATGAAGATTTATGCATAAGTGAGGAGGTTCATTGGTTTAGTAGACAGCAGAAGGATTTTGTTGTTCCTTCCCAGGAGAGCAATGAAGATACCACTCTACTGGCTATGGCTATACAGGTGGCCACGTTGACTTGGTAGATGAAAAGAAGCTGAAAGAGCCAAGAAAGAGAAAACACAAGTTCAAGTGTGTTTAGTTGGCATTGAAAGAGAAAGAGTTGCTTGATTCTCATGCTCCCTCTTCAGGGAAGGAAACCATGTACTTTCCCTGCTTTCTTTTCTTCTCTTGTCATGTGATGTTGGTTCTATAAAGTTAAAATAGACTGGAAGATTGGAGGGGTTTCATCGTGACAGGTGAAGGCTTATGCTCCGTGCTCTAATAAATGTGTGTGCGTAGAGGGAGGGGACAGCACCTGTAGAGGACAGAGCATCCCTGCTAGCTCTTCCACGGAAAGCTGAATAGACGGTGGGGAAAGGATGGAAACCTGGAGACAGACTCATTGGGATTTAGGCTCATGATTCATACTGGCCACTGGAGGGCACCCCTGTGCAGTCATGGCGATCATAGTCTCAATCTCAGACTCATATTCTACCGCTACAGATGCAGCGTTGGATGTATTGCAGGGGTTCTCAGCTTCAGCACTATTGGTATTTTGGGCTAGATAATCTTTGTGGTGAGGGGGCTGTCTTGTGCACTGTAGGATGTTTAGTAGCATATCTGGCCTCGAGCTACAGATGGCAATAAGACCCAAGCCCCCAGACATGACAATGAAAAACATCTCTAGACATTGCTAAATGCCTCATGGGGGACAAAATCACCCTTGATTGATAACCACTTGTGCATTGAATGTTGGGTCTACGCATCAGTCAGTCCACTGTTCTAAGGCTCAAATGTCCTTTCTTCAAAGATTCTTGTTTAGCCCAGGGTCAATGGACAGCTGCATTAAAAAGACACAAAAGTGGCATTGACCAAGTCATTTCCTAATTAAACCACAGATATAAGGTCCCCAGACTTGGTGGTTTTGATCAAGTCCATCTGATATGCTTTAGGTGTACAACCCACCATCTCTCTCTGCACCCTGCTTGTTTCCTTCTTTTCAGAAGGAAACAAATCCTCCAAGAGTGCAAACTACCAAGAGATGAAGTGTTTTGTAAAACTTTAGTAGTAGTAGTCCAGTTGTCATCTGGACTACTGCAGTGGATGATTGTGCTGAGGGCTATGAACATTTAAAATGAGAGAATGGCCTGAAAGAGGGTGTTGTAAATGAATCTCTAACAGCAGAATTCCAGGCACTACGGAATCTGTAAAATGGGAATATTAATAGTATTCAGCTCATAAAGTTATTGTGTGGATTAAATGAGTAAAGCACGTACAACAATGCCTGGCAAAAAGTAAATACTCTTGAAATGCTTGTTGTTATTTAAAAAATTATTACTATCATTATTTTTTCTTAGCTATCCAAGAGACCTGTTTGGGAAAAGCTACAATAGTTTATAGCTTGAATCAACTTCCCATAAAGCTATCCTTGTCTTTAACCTCTAACCTCCATGCCTTGCTCAGATACTTGAAACAAAACCACCAATGAGCAGAGCTCAATGCTAAAAAACTAACTCACTTTGAAATCTTCCCCTTGAATATTCCACCCTGAGTCCCAAAGTCATTGAATAAATGAAGGAATGAATGAGATATTGGCAAAATGGAAACAAATATTTGTGAATCATCTACACTGTGTAAGGTGCCATGGGGCTATATAGATTATTTAAACATAATTTTATAATTAATAAAGATGCAGGCACTCAAATCTTCAAGACACCCAGCAGAGCATAATGAGGAGAAAGTATAAGGTATAGGGGGTGATGAGGAGGGAGAGGTGACTTTCCCACACAGCAGTGTGGTGGGGGGAATGTGCAGACTGGAGGGGGAAGAGTATTCTGAGCCTGTCTTATGGGCCCTTGGGTTTTATTGCATTACCAGGAAGCAGCTGCCCCTCAATTACAGTCGGAGACGCAGCGCAGTGGAGGTGTCAGTTTCACATGTGCTATCTGTAGAATCCGAAACCTCAAACGCGTACAAAGACCACAGAGCACCTTCTGAGCCTTCCAGTCATGCTGCCTGCATTCGTGTTCTCGATGGTTTCTGAGAAACGCTCCATAGTGAGCAAATGAACCAAATCACATGTTTTGCTGATCCAGAGAAATAGGAGCCTTCTTGAAAGTACACAGCTGTTGCCTAATTTTCTCAGTCCCTTTCAATTTAAGCAGAGAAGTGTGTGTGTGTGTGTGTGTGTGCGCGCACATGTATGTGTGCGTGTGAGTATGAGAGAGAAAGAGACAGAGATTGCCAACTGCTTTATATTAGAAGGAAGATGAAGGCTACCCACAAGTGAGGAACATTAGGACTTATTCCTATTTTAACAGCAGAGAGTCAATATTATATTGTTACATTATCTGTGGATTAATTTACTTTAAAATAATTTGTGTAAGAGTAGATTTTAGATACTCTTATCACCTCCCCACTAAAAAAACAAAAAAGAAAAGTAACTATGTGGGATGGTGGGTATATTAACTTGTTTGACTGTAGCCCAGTATGTATTGCATAGCAAGATGAGTATATCAAAACATCATGTTGTACACTTTAATATGTACAATAAAACAACAAAAAACAGAAAATAACACAATTTGTACAAACTGTGTGATTTCTGTGTCTAAATTAACTCTAATCGTCATCCTAGGGGTGACTAATAATCTTTGAAATTCACGGGGCTATTAATTAGCTATGCAGAATCCTAAAAAGAAACCTAAACCTGAAAAGCTAATTTCTTAGCACTTATTGAAATAAAACCTAAGAGGGCGGGCTTGTTAATTAGAAGAAGGGATGTCAGAATTATTTTATCTATTTATTTATAGTTTTATCTTATTTTATTTCAGAGCATTATGGGGTACAAATATTTTGGTTACATAAATTGCTTTTGTACAGTTTGAGTCAAAGTTATAATTGTGCTTGCCCATCACCCAGATAGTGTGCATGGTATCAATGCCCATAGAGGCTAAGGAAAGTAATTCTGGGATGCAAAGCCAGTGGCCAGGTTCTTAAACACAACGTGGCTGCTTCTGGATCAATCTCAGAAGCTCCTTCCAATCCCAACATTTTTTGGTTTGGTGACTCAATATGGGGAAGAGGTTCCCCCAAGTACTCACATCAATGAGCGGGTTACCACTGTGGACAACTAGAGCCCAATGCTTGAGGACACTCCACTTTGGAGTTGATCCACCGCAGTGTGAGGAATTTTGGATATTTGTCTACCAACTCCCTTCCACCATTGGTTGAGGGCTGCTTGTGAGCATCCACACCTGGCTTGCCTTGGGCGTACATGGGTGAAGCATGTTCCTATACCCAGAGTAAGCCCTTGTGCAGAAAGCTGCAGGCACTTGCAGAGAAAGTCAACAGCATGTAAGGCAATCATGAGTGCCAAGGGAATCTCAGCTGAGGACAGACAGTTGTCCTTGACACTCATGCTAGAGTTCATCATCTGCCAGCTGGAAGTCAGCTCTTCATCTCAGGACTTGCAAATTTATGGCCTGCAGAACACAAACCATAGCTAGTAAGATATAAATCACACTTGGATTAAAGTTGAGAGGGTTCTTCTGGTTACAAGTAATAGAACCCAACCTGAGCTAGCTTAGGTTAAAAGGGGACTTAACTCATGTAACCAAATCTCAGAAAAGATGAAAGTACAGCTGGCTTCAGGAATGAATGCAGATGGTACATCCCAGGCCTATGCTGCAAATCTTCTCCTCTTCCTCCTCCTCCCCCCCCTTCTTCTTTCTTCTTTCTTCTTCTTCTCTAATCACCAAATACATCCTTATTTAGCCTTTGGAAGAATAGCAAGCTGAATTTATTTCCTCCACATTTCTTTCTATAACTAGAAAATAATCAGATTTACATTACTGAATTGTTAATTTCTCCTCACATTGTTTATGGGGTTGCAGATGAATATATTATAGTTTTCTATTGCTGCGTAACAAAACAAACATAGTGACTCAAAACAACACCCACTTATTATCTCACAGTTCTGTAGGTCAGAAGTCCAGGCAGGTTCAGCTCAGTGCTCTGCTTAAAGTCTCACAACGCCAAAGTCAAGGTATCAGCCATATGATTCGGGGGGAGAATCCACTTCCATGCTCATTCAGGTTGGTAACATAATCTAGTTCCTTGTTGTAGGCTGAGGCCAATCATTTCCTTACTGGCTCCAGTCAAGGGCTGATTATCACTCCTAGAGGCCGCTGACCTTCTCATGTGGCTCCCTTTATCTTCAAACCAGCAGTGACACATAGACTCCTTCTCATGCTTCAGATCTTTCAGGCTCTTCCTTCTCTGCAAATCCTTAAGTCTGTTCTCTTAGGGAGGTGGGCCTCTTTGAAAACGCAGAGGGCTTGACCACCTATAGCTTCCCTGCTTCTCCTCCAGAGCGGAGCAGATGCTCTTTCCTAGAAGCCTTCCCTGAAAGTCTTCAAATTGGGATTGATTAGCCCTGCTTGGGTGGAGAGCCCACTCCCTGACCTCTCACTGTGGCCCGTGAATGGGATGTCCACACATGGTCGAGGCAGGAGTAGAGAGCAGTTCCCCTAAAGAAAGAGGGAGAGTTTCCAGGAGAATGGCTGGATGCTGGGTAGACAACACATGTTGGCTCAGAAGTAAAACTGTGGTCTGACAGATCATCTGCTGAAGAAAGTTCAAAATTTGATTCTATGCTTAAAAAACACTTTAATATAGACCCAAATGAAGGACATGAAGTCATCATTAATTTTATTAGGAACCAAATAGCACTAGCATTGACTGTTCTTGTAGCACACACATTGGCATTTTGACCAGCACCAATGTTGCAGAGAACGCAGTTGACGAAATGCTGCCCAGAGGAGCTGATTCTGTTATATAACAGAAGGTTCTTGGCTCCTCTCTGTCAACCTGTGTCCTCCTCAGGCCCTGCTTAAATCAATTTTTACCAGAAGCCTCAGATCTGGGTTGGGGCTTTTCCTGTCTATGATCTACGATCATGTGCCAAAAATCAGGAGGTGATGTCCACCACACATGAGCTTGGGTCTTGATTAATTCTTCTGATAGACAGTTGGTCAAAAACATTCAATGAAATAATTTAGAGACCGTGCTTTAAAAGAAACAAAAATAAGGCTCACATTTGAGAAGGAATGATTAGCTTGCCTTCCCTCCTTCCACTCTCACTCATCCAATACATATTTACTGATGCCCATGCACCAGGCACACATCAGGGACACAGCAGTGAAGAAAACAAACCCTCTGCCCTCCTGAAGCTCACCCCGTCGGGGAACCACCTGCCTCAAGAGCGGGTTAAGGTCCTACCTCGTCCAGGGATCCTTCTCCCTCCTGTTATACCAACCCCTCCGGCCTCCAGGCCACTTTGATGCCGCCATCCGCGTGGGGCGGGAGGAAGGATGGGGGAAAAGGCCCTGCTGGCTCTGCGCGCTGACGGGGCGCAACAGCTGCAGGTTGCAAAAGGCTCTCCCCGCCCCGTCCGGCCCCCGAGCGGTTGGGGGCGGCGCCCCTCGCCCGGCCCGGGTCGGGGCGGCGGGCTCGGCGGGGCCCGCGCAGGTAGCTCCGCCGCCTCCGGGAGGGAGCGCAGGGCGCGGGGCCGCCGCGGCGGGATGGGGCGGCTCGGGGCCCGCCGCCTCGTCCTGCTCGCCGCCTGCCTGGGGCTCTGCGGGGCGCTCGCAGGTAGGCGCCCCGAACTTCCCCCGCGCCGGCCGGCCGCGCGCTCCGAGAGGGTGGGCGAGCAGGGAGGAGGGCACGGGCAGGGGGTGTCCCCCAGGCTCAAGGTTGGGGTGCCGGGGAAACGCAGGGCCGCGCTCGTCCCGCGGCGACTCCGACTTCCACCCCGAGGCCGAGCATTGCTGAGCCCGGGCGGCCGGGGGAGGAGACTCGGCCCCTCGGCGGAAAACTTCCAACTCCCCGCCCCGTGCGGCCGGGCCCGTCCGGGCCTGTCCCTCACCTCCGCGCGGTGCCCCCCGAGGATCTGGAGTTGGAAAGTCAGCCTCCTGCTTGCACTCCGCCCGGCAGAGTGGGTGCTTCCTGCCAGCTTCCCTTCCGATCCTCTTAGCTCTGCCCCTCACCGGCCCGGCCTGGGGTCCTGGGCTGCACGTGACCTTCCTGGCTGCGGGGCCCTAATCTCACCGCGGGAATTCTTTGGTCCCTGACCATTGTCTCCTAGGTCCTTCCACAGAGCTTAGATTTTTCTGGGCCCAATTAGTAGAAGTGCTTTACATTTCTATGGCACTTTTCAGACGTTACGGAGTACTAAGAACAATTGTTTAGACTTTTTACATGATTGAGGCCTGTATTCGGGCCCTCCCGTCCTCGGTGGTTTTTTGAAATGGAATTCAGTTCAACAAAAGACTCCCTTGGAGACTTTTTACAGAACACATTTAATATCAAAGGCCTCGTATCGCTGTAGTATTTAGATTCAATTCTGAAGTCTTACTTCATTTTAAGTATAGACAGTGTCGTTGCTGTTACAGTGCTTGCTGGTTTTGTTAGGAGCTTTAGAGGAATGTCCCAGCCGTGACCCGCGGCTGTAGGAGAGGACCCCTCACCCTTCCCCGTGTCGAGGGGGCTGGGATGGCTCTCTTCTCAGCTCGTTGCCTGCCATCCTCCTCTTCCTCCTTTCCTCCTCTATCTTCCTCTGCCCTCTCCCCTGCCCCTCCTGCCTGGTTCCCGGGGTGGACTGGACATGGAGCTGGAGGCCTGGGGTTGTGTGCCTGTGGCTTTGAGGGGGAAGGTGTGAGTTGCAGGCTCCTGGCCCATCACCATCTAATCTGTCACTGCCCTCTCAGATCTCCCTGTGCCCTGACAGCTGGTTTTTTTAGAGAAGCCAAAACATCCGGGTTTTTCTTTAAAATCTCCGTTTTTCATTTTTCTTCTTCGATAGGGCTGTACAGGCCATACAAAATACAAAAAAAAAAAAAAAACAAAAACCTCCCAACCTTTGCTACTGGAGTCCTTCCCAGTACTACTGCCTTATTGACCTCTGTATTCCCAGCACTTAGTCCAGTAACCTACAAATAACTGATTCTCAGTAAACATGGGTGACTGAATGATAGGAAGCCCCTAGGGAGTGTAGTAGGCAGAAAAAAGGCCGCCCAAAGATGTGCATGTCCTAATTCTCAGAACATGTTAACATGTTGTTTTGTATAGCAAAAAGGATTTTGCAGGTGTGATTAAATTTAGGAGTTTGAGATGGATTACCTGGGTGGGCCATAAATGCAATCACAATGGTCTTATAAGAGAGAGACAGAAGTGTTAGAGTCAGAGAAGGAGATGTGACAAGGGAAACAGAGGTCAGATTGGTGTAATTACTGGCTGGGGCCACAAGCCCAGGAATGCAGGTGGCCTCTAGAAGCTGGAAAAGGCAAGAAGACAGATTCTCCCCTAGAGCCACCAGAAGGGATGCAGCCCTGCTGACACCTTGATTTTAGCTTACTGAGACCTATTTCTGACTTGTCATCTCCGGAACTTGTGAGATAAATTTGCATTGCTTTAAGCTACTCAATTTGTGGTTATTTGTTTCAGTAGCAATTGGAAACTTATACAGGGAGTTTATGTCCTAGTAAAAGAGGTAATATAAGTGTCATATAACTCTGACAGGGGCATAAGATGGCAGGTACCATCACAGAAGAGTAAGGGGCTGGAAGAGCTAGCAACATCAGGCCGGAAACTGCAGGGAAGGTTCTGTCCCTGTGAGCAGCAAGCCTGACTTCAGCACTGACTCCCATGCTTGTAGCTGGGGCCTGGAAAACTCCTACACTAGCAGGGGAGCAAGCACAGAGACACATAAATACCAAGGGGTATCCAAGATAGGACATAGGCTCTGTGGCACTAAGGAGAGCGTTGTCAGCTCGAGGGAAGGCGGGGCACCAGGACTGCCTCACTGAACAATTCTAGTGGGTGCTACTTGCATCAGAGATCCCCCCAGAGTTGTACTGGACATAGTCTGCATGGCCATGTGTAGTGGGCCTGGGGACCTAAGGAATGCCCCATTGAGAGGAGCTAAAGGCAGGCTAGCTGCTATTTTTTTTCTTAGTAACCCGAAATCTTAGCACAGAGCAATTGCATGCAGGCTAATATTTGGAGAATGAACGAATAGATGAGAATCTGGTAGGTAATGTTCTGCAAAGAAGTCCAGGGTTATAGATTGCCATGCTTGTGCCTGGAAACCCAAGATTTGCATCTTCACAGTGGGCCTCAGCTTGCTGCCCTCTCCTCTCTGCCCCCCCCCAAAACTGTCAGCATAGGGATTTGGTGCCAGAGGTTCCCCTCACTCCAGCCCTCTGGACATCTAGTCACCTGTCTGTCCTATAGCCATGGGCAGGCTAAAGAATCTTCCCTCATTGATTTTCTGTCCCAACTTAAATTTAGTGGACCCATATTTTGTAACAGAGACTTTTAGAATTTTCCCTGTTGGGATTTTCTTTCAATGAATAAAGGAGATTGGGCATGTTGGATGCTTGTGCTAAGTTATTTCTTACCTGTAAATTTTCTTCTTTCTCAGATGCTCTGGATGAGGTTAGTTATCTCTTGGATAAATATCCAACTTTGTTTGATATGTATACAATGTTGACACCATAAAACACTGTAGAGATTCTTAAGAATAGATTTGTGGGGCAAAATGTAGCTTTCCTTCCTTTCCTCCCACTTTACGCCCAAGGGAAGTTACTAATCTCAAATGATGCAGCCTGAGTAAGAGCTGTTTTATAATGCAAGACCTCCTCTTAGGACTTCATCTTAGGACATTATACAATGCAAATTAGCAGAGAAGTTTTGTTTTTGTTGTTTTTTAATTTAAAATTTAAGAACAAACTTCTAGGCTAGGTGCAGCTGCTCAAGCCTATAATCCCAGCACTTTAGGAGCCCAAGGCAGGAAGATTATTTGAGGCCAGAAGTTTGAGACCAGCCTGGGCCACATAGCTAGACCCTGTCTCTACAAAAAATAAAAAAATTAGCCGGGCATGATTGTGTGTACCTGTAGTCTCAGCTACTCAGGAATCTGAGGCAAGAGGATTGCTTGAGCCCAGGAGTCTGAGGTTGCAGTGAGCTATGATGATGCACTCTATCCTGGACAACAGAATGAGACCCTATCTCATATAAATAAATAAATAAACTTCTACACTTATTATAGTTGTAGTATATATTTGAAAGAGTGGTAATACATAAAAAAGCACAATTTAAAATTAGTGAAAATATGATATTATGAAAAGTTAACTCTCATTTTCAGCGAAAGCAAACAATCCTGAAATCTTTTTTCAAAATACTTTTCTAATTATTAATAGTATCTACTATCCTACTCTGGTTTTCAACTTGCATAGCCACCAGGCCAATCTTTCTAAAGCACAGAACTGATCTGTCTCTTGCTAACTGAAAACCATTTAATACTTCCTCATTGTCTACAGAATAAAGTTCAATCTCCTTAATATAGTTCATAAGGCTCTCCCTGCCCTCAGGGATCCAGCTGGTCAGTCAGTCATTCATTTGATCCCCAAATGCTCATTGAGAATTTCTTGTCTCATATATATCAACAAAACAAAGTAAAATGAAACCAAAGCTTTTCCTCCCAAGTTTCCCATCTCAGTAAGTGGATACCAAGCCAGAAATCTGGAAATTAATCTGGATTGCTCCCTGGTCCTCTAGCTTCTCCCTACCCTAATAATCCTATCTCAGTATCTCTTGAACCCATCCACTTCTCCCTCTCTCTGCTTCCCTGCTCTCTGCCACCTTTTTCCAGTCTGCATTTCCACCGGAGTCGTCTTCCAAATTGCAGTCTGATCAAGCCATTTCCCTGTTTGATGCCTGTCTAGCCCTCTTTGGATGGAGTCCAAACTTTACCTTGGTTTCCAAGTATTGAGTGCCTACTATTAATATTTGCCAGGCACTGTTGTGGACCCTGAGAATTAGGCAGCAATCAAAACTAACAAAGGCTTCTGACCTCAGAATCTTATAGAATCTTTGGGGTGGTATAGCATTAGGGCTGAGTAGTAACCAAGAAAGCAAATAAAGGAGGTAATCAGAGATTACGATAAGAGCCTCTGTTGTGTGTGCATTTGCGAGTATGTGTGTGAAAGTACTTTAAATAGAATTGTTAGGGAAGGCCTTTCAGATGCACAAGGTGGTGTTTGCCCTCTGACCATTTGCCCCGTGACCCCTGATACCAGTGCACCCTGGCTGTCCATTCCTCACCCTGCACTCAGCCAGGCTGGGCCTTTGGTCCCCTGCGTCCATCTCTCCCTTCTCTCCTGTCTCTCCTCTCTTTTCTCCCCCAACCCCCTTTTTCTCTGCTCCACTCCCCAGGTCTTCTCAGGTGCTACTGCCTTGCCTGAAACCTCCCTTGACTAGGCCAGGTGCTTCTGTCATGGTCTACGTGTTTCCCAATTGATAATCAAGCAACTGTAATTGCCTGATCAAACAAACAAAAAACCAGAAAGATGTAGTTTGGAAGAAGGAATGGGAATCAATTCTAAGGTCGATACCATGAATAAAATAATCACTCTCCTGGGAGAAGTTGCAGAACAATATAAATGTTTTATGTGAAGTATTTTATCTACCTTACCGCCAAACTCTCTTTTGTTCAATAATTTCACCTTTTCTTTAAGCAGACAAAAGTCATCTCTGATTTTTGTTCAACTCGATTTGTTTCACTAATGCTGAAATCACATCTTTTCCTTCACTGGAGGTAGGGATCACCTTTCTTCTCTCAGGAGCCAATTTAACTTGTGTTTTTATTTGCTCATTATTATTTTGAGACATTTATTAGGGGCTGCAAAAAATGGGGTTGACTTGGAGGTATGTGAGGACATGAACTGGCTTCAGGCTTCACACCAGAAGTTTTTAACCTGCTTCCTTGTTTTTCTTATGAGGCAATGGAAATTTCTGGCCACCAGCTGGGACTGGAATTGATTTAGTACCAGAGAGGTGAAATGTGGAAAAATATAGGGGCATTGTTTATTAACGTTACTTGGTCGTTCTCAGCAGTAGGTTTTATGATTTAGAAAACATTTCCTGGTTTTGAAAACTTAACAATACAGTCTCTAAGTCTGTTAAAAACTGGGGTGGGGGAATTCAGTAATGAGAAGGCCAGGAGGATAAACTCAGACAGCCAGTGGGTTTATAATTTCTTGTTTCAACTTTAATGACCTTAGCTCTATGTTTTAGTTTTGTTGAGTTTAATTATTAATGCCAGAGAAAAGGGTGCTTGGTGCTTGTGCATATCTGGGAGAGTCTGTAAGGATCATACTCACCTCTGTATAAACTTCATATCTTGGTAAAAAGGTTGGATTGGTGGTTGGGAAAGCTTGGTTTGTGTCCCAGCTCTGTTTCTAACTAACCGTTTACTTTACATGAGTCTCTAAGCTTTTCTATGTCTGAGTTTACTCAACTATAGAATGAGGGGTCTACTAGGTCAGTTTAGTTTGGTTCAGTAAATGCTTGCTTGCTACCTGCCTGTTTAAGGTCAGGTTCTGTAGAGAGAAAGCCCAAGACAGGGATTCTTGTACAAGTGAACTATTGAGTGGTTTCTCCCAGGAGAGAATGTAAGGAAGTGAGAGCAGCAGGATAGAGCAGGAGGAGATACCAAGCAAAGATGTGGTTTCAGCTGATGTAATCTCAGCCTGATCCCAGAGGGGCTCTGCAGCATGAATGCCAACACAGAATTCTACATAATTTATACGTCTGTTTCAATCAGTCTTTCGCTGTGGGTTGTCCTCCAGCGTAGAAATGTGATTTCACTGGAGTTTTTGGAAGGCAAACTCTGGCAGCTGAAGGATGGGTGCACCAGCCTATTAAAAGGGATCTAAATGGAGCATCAACAGAATCTATGACACCACCTATGAGCCAGGCACTGTACTGGGTACTGAAGAGGTGAAGGTACAAATGGTATGGTCCCTGATCTTCAGAAACTCATGGAATAGTGCAGAAGATAGATGCATAAACAAGTACTTTCAATACAACATGGTAAGTGCTAGAATAAAGTAATGCACAGATTGTAGGTGCAAAGAGGAAAGGCAGATATTGCAGGTTGGGTTCCCCAAAAGCAGACTCTGAGTTGGAGATAAATATGTAGGGGCTTTAGTAGGGAGTATCTTGGGTCAACATTTGAGCAAGGAAAGGAAGGAAGAGAAGGGAAGGAAGCTGGATGGGAGAAAAGAAAGAGAAGTCAAGCTGCAATGTGGGCTCAATGGAAGCCTTGGCTGGGCTGAGGGGAGTTGTGCAGATGCTGGGGCTGTGTGCCAGCAGCGTTCATGTCAGCCAGGGTGCAAAGTCCCTTATTCCTGCAGGGGGATCGGAGTGGTGTATCACAGAGTCCACCACAGTCCAGCCCTTGCATTACCTGGATCCACCTCTTCATGTAAATTCTGGGAGTAGTGCCTAGGTAATAATCTTCATAATCTTATCTGTTGTAGATGCTCTTCCCCTCAACTGGCATCTCTGGTCTCAATGTCCACCTGATGATGTGACTCAGACTCTCATCCCCGAGGGGTCTGAGCCCTTGTCAACATGCTCTTTTGAGGCCAGGGTGACTACATTTATTTACTGCCAAGAAAATACCAAGAGATATCCAAGAGGATCACATTGGCACCCAGCACATTCCTCATGTCCCCATTGTCCCCATTGTCTAGCACTTGTCCCACCTCCTCCCCATGATTCAGGGTCAGTTACACTGACAAATTAGGGACAACCTTTCTTGCTTGCTAATTGCTTGATATAAGAAGACCAAATGTCCAGGCAGAACCTATAGTGCATCATATAGAGGGAATCTTGCTGGGTCTTGGTGAAAGCATTCCCCTTTGGAAACTAAGAGTTTTGATACCCTAGCCCAGATTTATGGGGACAAGAGCACAAATCCCTCAAGTTGGTCACTTATAGTGATGGTAAATTAGGCCACTCCTGATGTAGTGGTTCTCAGACCCATATATTATACCTCCTGGAGACATAGCACCATGTAAAGATCATTAATTTAAAGTATATATCATATCCTGGAGGATGGAACCCTACCCTTGTAGGGTATTGCTTCTGAGCTTGTGATTTAACTGTGCCTTCATCAGGCTGTTCCAACACTCTATCAGGCCTCCAGTTTGGTGGTGTAGGACCAATGGATTCCATGGTCATAGGTTATTCCCACACCTCCTTTGGAGTAAAGTGGGTCTCTTGGTCTGATGTGATGCTATTTGGCATCCCACTTTAGTAGATCAAATAGCACATGATCTCTCAGTGGTGCTAGCTGAGGCCCCGCAGGCAAGAAAGACAAATATATACCTAGAATATGTGTCTATTTTTGTTGAAATGAACCACTGACCATTCCAAGGAGGAAGGGTTTCATTACAGTCAACTTGTCACCAAGTGGACAATTAAGTCTTTTAAGAGATGGGGACGTACTGGGAATTCAGTGTTGGTTTCTGTTGGAGGCATTAGCAGCAGCATTAGCTAAGGAAGGTTTGGTGAGAGGGAGCCCATACTATTGGGTATGTGCATAGACTCCACGCTTGCCATCATGACTACTTCATCATGTAGCCAGTGTCCCAACACTGGGGTGGCAGATGACAGAGGCTGGCTGATGTCAACTGGCTGAGTAATTTGTCTGCCTGGTTTTTTAGTGCCTATTCTGTGGTAGATGTTTTCTGGTGGGAACTAACATGTAACACAAAGATCTTCCCACTTCATGCTCATACATCTCTTCCATACCTTTCTCTGATCATTCAGTCTTTCTTATCCTAGGATCCTCACTATCTGGCTGGTCCATTTGCTGCCTGCTACAGTCTTTATACAGTCTAACCTCAGGCCACTCATCTTTCCATAGACAGTGGATGATTAATTGTTCCACTTAAAGGTTCATCCATCTGGAGGATTTTTTTCTCACCAGCATTGTTCTTGCCACCCCTGAGAGGAGCTCTAGTGCAGCTAGAGTCCATTGTTAGCTGGCACCCATGAGATGAAGCTGACTCATCCGCAAACCAAGCTCAGGTGTTTAGCTCCTCCATCAGCTGGCAACAAGGGGATCCCCATGCAGCTATAGGTGTGAGCTGAGGAATGGTGGATGACATGAGATCTGGGCCACCATTCCTGTAGATTGCTTCTGTCTTCTGGTCCTCTTCATGCTCGGTGGTCCTGGATGCACCATTTCCATCCCTTTGTCTCTTTTTCCACCAACTGCTGTGGCAATTCTGTCATGTTTGTCTCACTTAGAGTGGGCTATTGCATTTTCTGTGTTTCTAGGAGCCATTTTGACAGTGAGTTCATACAATTTCCAGGAATCTTTGTCCAGCTGTTATACCCTATATCCTTGGAGAGTGCCCTCAAATCTATAATACTCTTCCTTATTCAACCACATGCTTCTTGGTCAGGTAACCTCAGTCCCATGTGTATTCTCCCAGCAGATTACGTTGTGACTTAACCCTTGTTTTTCATCTAGTGGCCAGGAGTAGAGATGGGGTCATATCTTCAGGGGTCACATGTTGTCTTATATAGAGAGACCTTTGCATCCTCTTTAAGTAAGGGTGGAATGCCAGCCTTCATAGGAGAATGGGCCACTTCTGCAGGCTTAGAGGGCTCAAGGTGTTCCAAGGACTCAAGACATTTGAATGCATCAACCCAGATGTCTCCATTTCATATGTCAGGGCCCCACTCTTTCCCAACCAGGGCCTTGGCCTTATCAGAGAAAGCCTGTCTTAGTGGTATTTTTACTTTAAGTCTGGGTCTGAGTCTCAGCTTCCTCTGCCCGCCTACCGTAGGAGATGAGAAAAACTTAGTATGCTACCAGGGAGGCCTTCTGGCTTTCTTCCTTGACTTGTAATTGTCAGCTAGCCTTGCCCAGCTTTCCTTTTCCAAAGCTTTACTCAAACTTAGCAATAGGCACCCAATTCTGTTATCCCCATAGTTACTATTTATTTTCCCTGTTTATTTTATTTTATTTCCCTATTTATTTTTATTTTATTTTTCATAGCTGGCTATTTCATAGCCAGGCTTAATGTGTTCGCTTCTGCTCTTACACCATACCAGCTCACCACCAGTGAAGTTCTCTCAGTCATTGCCAGGGCTCTGTGTGGTTCACCTACCACCAGTGATGGGGTCCTAATTGCCATTTGGGTAGTGGGTGGTCCAGCTCCAAATTGCATCCCAGCATCTGCTTTCTCAAACCATTCCCAGTATCAGTTGTCACAAGTTGGGTCCCTGGAGAGGCACAATCTGATATAAAACTTAGCATGTAGGAGGTTTATTAGAGAAAGCTCTTAGGATCAACCCCTGTGAGGGGAAGGAAGCAGGCAGGGGTATATGGAGAAGTTGAATTGCAGTTCAGTCTCAATGGAAGCCTTGGCCACTCCTCTTAAGAGTTGTGAAGAGGGAATGACACTTCACAGCTGTCCTGAGTTGGACAGAGAGAATACTGAGACTTTCTACACCTATGTCATATCTACGAGACACTCCAGGAAGAAGGTATGGCTTTAGGGAAGGCAGCTTTCTTTAGCAGAGTCAGTCCCGGAAAAGAGATGATAATATAAAGTGGAAAACTCACTGTGTAATGAATTTACTGATTTGTATTTCTTTTATTATTTTCCCCTTAGCATCTTTTTATGGTGAAAGCTATGTGGAGCTCAACATCCTAGAAGTTTCCTCTGAGCTATCTCTTCAATTAAAATTTCAAACCAGCAAACCACAGGGATTACTTTTTCTTGCAGCTGGGAAGAATGACTATTGTATAATAGAACTTCAATCAGGAAACTTATGGGTATGATTTTTAAAAATCTTTAAAATATGTAAGCATTCAATTACCGGAGAGAAAAACAGTGAGAGAGAAAGAGAACACAATAGCTATACATGTTGATTACTATTATTTCACTATAATAAAATGATGTGCCATTTGTATAGGCTGGGATATTCTCCAGTTTTACTAGCATGTCTTCAATATCCTGACTTTAAAATTTTCTAAGTTCACTATGTCATTTATAACCATGGCAAGAGTTTTTATGTCCAAATTTCTCTCTCTCTCTCTTTTTTTGTTTTTTGTGAAGGGTCTCATTTTCTCAGTAAAATACTATGAGATGAGACATGAGATGAGATTGATTAATTATGATTCTTTCTCTTTCAGGTGAGAGTGAATTTGGGTACAGGTGAACAAGTGCTCCTTTCTGAGCAAAGGCTTCCTATGGACGACTTGGTTTGGCATTTGGTGGAACTGTCCTATGTTAAGGATAATATTTCCTTGGTTATTGACAAACATTATAAGACAACTGGCCAATTGGCTGGTGGGATGAATAATTTGAATTTTCAACATGGAATCTATGTAGGAGGCCGAGGGTCACTCAACATCCCTTACCTGGACGGAGAGCTTCCCAATTTCCGTGGATGTATGGAGGATGTGGTATTTAACCAGAGGGAAATGCTTACGTCCCTTAGATCTTACCCTGGTTTTAAGAAGGTTTATGAGGTGTCACTTGGCTGCAGTGATGAGTTTTTTGCAGGGGAGGATGAAGCTATTAATTTCTTTAGCTCCAGATCCTATGTCACTTTGCCAGAATGGAAGGTACAAGGGGAAGGGCTATTGGAATTTGCTTTGCAAACTGGGACTCAATGGGCCTTGCTTTTATTTCAGTCAGGTAGAGAAGGAGATTTTGTTGCTTTGGAAATAAATGAAGGTATATTGAAGGCTCACGTAGGAAGGAGTAAAAGTAAAACTCAGCTTTCTTCTTTTGCCTTAGTTAGTGACAACAAGTGGCACGTTATCCAACTCAAATTCACAGGAATGTATCTGGACCTAATGGTAGATGAACAAGGAGTAAGGATGCCGCTGCCTTTGCAAAGCAAACCATTTGTATCTGAAGGCCCCCTCTTTGTGGGAGGTCTTGATAATCGAATGTGGGAAGAAGTAAAGAAGTTAGAACTTGCTTCCGTGCCTGGGAAATCTGCTCGAGGAATCTCTTTCAAAGGGTGCTTAAGAAGCTTGGAAGCCAACTCAGAAAAGAGAGCGTTAAGGGATGCCCTTGTTTCCAGAGATATTTCTGCTGGGTGTCAAACCGAGAGTACCGGTAACGCAGATCCTTCCGCCACAGCAATAGAAAACCTGCTTCAGTGGGAAGTCTCCCTTTCCACCGTCATCCCTGAAGCCAACAAGCCTTTTCTTCAGGATGAGAGTAGCTCTTTCTTGGTTTTGAATAACTTGGAGGTCCAAGAAGGTGGACGAGCCTTACTGGAACAAAAGCATATAAAAGTGAATGGGAAATTTAAGGATTTGGATCTCCATCATTCTCAAATACTATTTAAAATAGAGAAAATGCCTACTCATGGGTTTCTTCAATTAGATATTTCACCTGAGCAAGAAATGGAGACGGCTTTTACTATGTTAGATTTGTGGCAAGGAAAAATTTGGTATGTCCATGATGGTTCAGAAGAACCCACAGATTATTTCACATTTTTGGTCTCTTCCAATAGCAAGAAGGAAATGCCATTATATCTGCAAGAACATATTCCATACGTGTTTAACATTATTGTCATTCCAGTAAATGATCCCCCGTACCTCAAGCTCTCGGAAGGAAACTTGCTACTCGTGTTTGAGAACTCTAAGAAAGGACTGACCCCAAATATAATACATGTGTCAGACCCTGACACAGATTCTTTGCGTCTTAGTTTTTCAGTTCTTGGGAACTTCAATTCCGACGCTGGGTTTTTAGAAAACACAAACGATCCTGGGAAAGCCATTAATGATTTTACACATGAGGATTTAAGAGATGGCAACATTTTCTACGTGCACAGGGGTCATCGGAACTCTAGGATTGTTCTGAGAGCGAGTGACGGAGAGCTGGTTAGCAATGCGGTGGTGTTACGGGTCATGGCTGTTCCTTGGGACTTCGCAGTGCCCAATATAACCGGTGTGGTTGTAGAACAGGGTGGCACCGCTCTGATTACACAGAGTAACCTGTCGGTGGAGGTTAATGGTGAGCGGCATGAGCTGGAGACTCGCTATAATATCACTCGCCCCCCTCAATATGGCCAGATTCAGCGGCTCCAGTCAAGCGGGGAATGGAAACAAGTTAGTACCTTTTCTCAGCGCGCCATCGATCGGAGTCGGGTCCGGTATTGCAGCACATTCAAAGAACTGCAACTAGGAAATGTTACCGATCACTTTAAATTTAAAGTTAACGTGGAAGGAAAAATCAGCGAGGAGCTGTTGTTTCCAGTTACCGTACAATGGCTGAAGTTTACACTTCTGGAAAATGTTCCTCTAGAGATCAGTAAAATAAACAAGCAAGTATTGAATTCTGATCATTTGCAGGCTGCAACAGAGGGTGTGGAAGTAGCTGAGAGGGAACTACATTTTAAGTTGCTGACCCCACCTAAGAAGGGAAAATTGCTCCTTGGCAATAAAGTTCTAAAAACAAACTCAATCTTCAGCCAAAAAAATATTACAGACTCTAAGATAAGTTATGAACCTCAGGAGAGGCCAAGGGAAGACTCACAGGATACTTTTAGGTTTTCGATTGTTGCAAAACACATAGAATCAAAAGATTATACTTTTAGAATAAACTTTAAAGCAGATAAGACACGAATTATTTTAACTAACAAAGGATTATTTGTAAAAGAAGGAGAAAGGAAATTAATTACAAAAACAGAGTTATTTGTTCACACCTTGGACAATCAGATCTTCCAATATAAAATCACCAAGAGCCCTCAACATGGGAAGCTGAAACTGATTAGCTTTTCTGATTCTCTGGAAAGTAATGACGATATCACGTTCACAAATCAGGACATAGTGGATGAACAGCTGATGTATGTTCACGATGACTCTGAGACCGAGTTTGATGAATTCTTCCTCGTGGCCTCCACCAAAGGACCAGGCCAAGAGGGAGCGGTCAGGGATCTTGACTCGGAGCATCTGTCTACAGAAATCAAAGTCACTGTTTCTATCGGGTTAAAGAATGATGAGAAACCAGTACGTGTGGTAGATAAGGTCTTTCATGTTGTGCGGAATGGTCAGCGCTTACTGACCCTGGCAGATCTCTGCTATCATGACCCTGACTTAGATTTTGACGATGGGCAGTTGCTCTACACCCGGCGGGGCATCCCAAATGGGGATTTGGTGCTAGCCAGCGACCCCACTCAGAAACTCTACCAGTTCAGGCAAGAGGATCTTCGGGAGGGGCGCGTGCTCTTCAGGCATCGGGGCGCAGACTCGGCCCGCTTCTTGCTGTTTGTGACAGATGGCGTTCACTACACGTCATCCCTTCTTGAGGTCAGTGTGTCAGACCCCTATGTCCAGATAGCCAACAACACAGGGCTGCTCGTGCAGAGAGGAAAAGATGGCAGCCTTACAGCAGCCAACCTGAGTGTCACTACAAACCAAGATGTCAGAACAGACCGCGAGATCGAATACCACATCGTGCAGGCCCCAAAGCATGGCAGAGTACTGGTCAACAGTTCAGCATCCCACTCATTTTCCCAGGATGACCTGAAGCAAGGACGTGTGATTTACAGTCATGATGGCAGTAGCAACTTTGACGTGTTCAATCTGACAGTGAAAGTTAAAGATACATATTTAGAAGTGGGCATCTTTGTTCAAGTACGTTCGGAAGGCAACCAACATCACACCCAGGTGCTGTACACCAAGACTCTTGTAGTTGAAGAAGGAAAACTAGTAAAACTGAGCAGAGGAAGGCTCCAGGTAGGTGGTCCTCCTCAGCACCAAGAATTCTCATTCTCCTAGAACCATAGGGGCTAATAATCTGTTTGCTTCTGAAAGCTATTTCTGTGTTGATTTCTCTCCTGTTATTAGGAGTGATGTAAAAAAATACATAGATGCCATTGAGAAGAAAATTTTAAAGGTTTCTTGATTTTGATACTACCAATTTATAGTTGTAAATAGAATATAAGCAATGATCAGCCTTATTTTAAAGCTGTGTTCACAAGTGCATGTGTATGTTTAGTGTAGTCTGAACTGGGAACAAGGAAGGGAGGTATATATTATGGTAAATTAAAAGATCTATACTTTTATTCATTATTCGTAGCAACAATGCCAATATTTCATTTGATCTGAGTTACATTCATGATACCATGAAGCAGTATATAAAAACTTAGAATAATTTAACAAACATAAACAAGTTTCCTAAAACAGCAAAGGATACTATGTTATACAGTTTTTTTCTTTTTTTGTTCTGAATGTGGCCTTGTTTAGTTTCCTAAGTTGATGGATAAAATTGGCCTAGACCAGTGGAAAGCTAAGGGTGAGACCAGGAGCCACCTGGTATCCTGAGGCTCTTATTTGGAAACTTCCAGCAGGCACAGCCCTGTTGATCAGACTTAGGAGGGAGTGTTTTTTTTAGGGTAATCCTGTAGCAGGGTGTGTGGTGTGTAACCTGTGACTTATGACAATTGGCCACAAATGCAGGCTATTCTGAATCTACCCTCAGGACTGTAAATAAGTTTACTTGTTTTCTAGATGCAGCCAATAACATCAAGTAAAAATGCATTCAAATCAGAATCAGTTTATTAAAAATGAATTTTGAGTAAGGGAATATAAGGGACCCACCAGCTTTTCTCAATTCTTGAAGAACTTGGAAAGTTTATATTTGAGTTTCACCACAAGGGGGCATGTGTAGTTCAGTGACTGTGAATCTGTTGCAATCCCAGTTTTGAGGTGGATTTTGCTGAATCAGTAAATTAAAGATGTATTGAAAATGCTGAACTAGTTAAAATGGGGGAGGAAAATCTTTCCTCTAAGTCCTTGCAATTTTAGTAACTCAGCTGCTGCTGCTTCCACCATCTTTTATTCCTTCTCATATTACCTCAACCTTCTGCATCCTGGGTTTTTTGCTGCTGTGAGTGATGCCTTGTTAATACATTAGTAGCTACTCAAATATTGTTGACCATTTCTTGGCATTGTGACCGCGGCTAATATTCAAAATACTGGCATGGGCACCAGAACAGACCCAGGCTTAAACTGCGTATCCACTCTAATTTAACTTAAGCCATTTGTGCAGGTTAATAGAAAACAATTTGATTCATCAACAGCCTTGATGCTTACATTTATTAATATGTTTTTCTTTTTGTGTCTGTGTGCTGTGTGTGTGAACTCAAGGCTGTGCATGAAGATAATATTCCTTCAGAGGCAGTGTTCATCGTCAGAACTCCACCAATGCATGGAGACCTCCAAAAATCTGTACCAGAAGAAGGCAGCTTGGGTGCAGATGGAAAATCCCCTTTGATTTTTACACAACAGGATGTTGATGATGGCAATATCCTTTATGTGCAGACAGCTCCTGACCAACGACAGGATTGTTTTTTCCTGGATGTGACAGATGGTGTCCAAGTTGTGAGTGGAATCGAAGTCTTGGTGGATATTGTCCCTAAGTGGATTCCTCTGGAGGTACAGAATTTCACAGTTCAAGAAGGTGGCTCCGCAGCACTTCTGGAAGACTACCTCAAAATTCCAAACAAATATTTTGAGGGACTTGACTGTGAATTTGTTCTACTTGAACCACCAAAACACGGTTATGTTGAAAGTTCTAAATTTCCAAGAGTAAAGCTAATGCACTTTACCAGGAAACAGGTAATAACTCTCAGTTAATAAATTTGGGAATGTTGGGTAAGAGAAAATATTGGCTATTTATTATTTAGACTCATGGACTCTTGAGGGTGATGGGACCTTGGAGGGTTTCTAGTCCAACTTTCCATCAGATGCTAGAAGCCCTTCTACAGTATCCCCATAGAGAGGTCATCTAGCCTTTGCTTAAGCATCTTCAGTGATGGGGAACTTACTGCTTCCTGAGATGGGCACGTCCAGTGTGAAAACACTCCAATTGTTAGAAATTTCTTTAGGCTGAGCTGAAATCTGCCATTTAGAAACTTTTTCTCCTAGGTCCTGGCTCTGGTACCCCACATACCTCCTTTCATGAAAGCTTTTTTAAATATTTGAAAGAAAAGGTTATCAAATTCTCTTGGATTTTATCTTCTTTAGATTAAACATCCCTAGTCCCCGAATTCTCATTATTTGTTGTGGGTTTCCTGCACCATCCTGGCTGCCCAATTCTACTTCATTGTCACTGTCCCTCTCAGTGATATCAGGGTAACATCCAGATACTTAACACAGGCATGCCTTAATCATTGGCAGACTTTTTCATTCATTCACCCCCTCATTCAACCACCAGATGCTTATAGAGTACATGCTCTGCCATGCCCCATGGTAAGCACAGGGCTATTTTCATTACTTTCTTTTTAAATTTTGAAAAGTAGCTTGCAGATGCCCATCATTTCCTTATGAGCCCCTAGGAACACAAACTCTCCAGGCGGGGAACTATTAACAGCCACCTCCCATTCTGGAGTGTGTTTGTCTAGTTAGCTAAGAACACATGGATGCCAATCCATTTTGCTTCTAAGAGTTTGAACTCATCAACTGATTTGAATCCATTTACTAAACACTCACTCTATTCCAGTTACTGTGTGGTGTTACCACGTAAAACATTTTCCCTGCCCTCAAGAAATGCTGTGAAGGAACCAGGCGCGCCAACTTTAATATAGGTATAATCTTCTTGTCTCTCGTGTGGCATTTTCACTGTGGTGCTATGGGAGTAAAGAATTGGCACATTTGATTCTAATTTAAGAGCACAGGGGAGGCTTCACAGAGGGAATAACGCTTGAGTTAGACTTTGAGGAGACAGAGACAGAGCAGGGAGATAACAGAGGAGGAGACAGAAAGAAGCAAGAGAAACAAAGGGAACAGCCTGGCCGATGGTGTTCTGGGGGCAGGGGGACTTGTCCTGGAGGTGGAGGAGTGGCAGAGAGTGAGGGGCGCCGGGAGTCTTCACCTCTGTCCACACGAGATGTAGCTTGAGTTACTTGTCAAGAGGACTGGACATAACCAGGTGGCACTGGGAGCCGTGGGGAGAAGCAGAGAATGCTGGGGTTGGAAAAGACCTTAAACATGGGTGCTTCTCAGCTGGGGACCCAGACAAGGTGGGACACTTGTGCAGGTGTCCGTTAATCATGGCTTCCCTCTCAAAGGCTGGACAAAGCATCCAACATAACCACTTGCTCTGGTGTGAGTTGAATTGAATACTTTTCTAAAAGTGGTTTGTAAATTGTGGTCCTTTCTTCTGAGCACTAAATTTTGGTCGTATCTTGGCCAATTTCAGTTATTAATCATGCTTCATAGGAGGCATGTATTTAAGATGGTTGGTTGAAATCTGTGTGTCGAGATACATGTATTCCTTGTGGCATCTGTATTATTGTGTAGCCTTGTTCACAGAGAAGAGTCAAAGTCACATGTCCCTGCTTTCCAGATGACCCCTTCATGTTGTCTCTTCCTATATGACTCCTGAGGTCTCCAGGTTTTGAGACATCATCATTTTCACTTACAGTGACACTAACCTCTAAAAACTAGTGGCTGTAGCCTTTAGTGGCTTGGAGAAGGAGAGTCCCTGGCCATTCTTGCCATTCATTCATTCAGCAAATAGTTTTTGAGTATCTGTTGTGTGTCAGGGATACCAGTTCTAGGTCCTGGAAATAAAGTGGTGAACTAACCAGGCAATAACCCCAGCCCTTAGGGGGCATTTTTTCCTAGTGGGATAAAGAGGGAGGCAGGGAGAAGCAATAAATAAAGTAAATACATGGAATATTGAATAAATGGCCTGTTAAATGAAGCTTAGTGCTATGGAGAAACATGAAGCAGGAAAGGGAGACAGGAAGTGCTGGGTCTTTTAGTGGTGTGTGTATTGATGTTCAATTCCTGATGCAGTGGTCAGAGAGGGCATGGAGGAGGCGAGGGGTGGGTGAGCTAAGTGTCTGTGGGCAGAGCATCAGGCAAAGGAAGGAGCAGCAGCTCCGTGCGGGTGTGTGTCCGGCGTGTCTGAGGAGCAGCAGTGGTCCAGGGTGGCTGGAGCTGCGTGCATGGTGGGGAGAGCAGCAGATGGACTTCACCTTTGACCCCGAGTGAGGAGTGAGACAGGAGCACTAGAGGATGAGAGGATATGAGCAGAGGAGCGACACAGTACGCCCTGAACAGGATTGGTGACAGGGACCAAATAGCTTTTAATCTGTCAAGATTTTCTATAAGTTATATCCCTTAATTTCGGATCAACAGATACTGTTCTTGTTTTAGAAGTCTAGGAGTAGACAAATCCCCAAAATACCCTCTCTTTGCGTTTAGATTAATGCCATTAAATGACATGTCATTTTGGGAAGTGCCACTCCATTGAGGAAATGATGAATTTCTCCAGGAAGAACACTCTGGAGGTGACCGCTGTCTAAATGCAATGTTCCTAAAGCGCATTAGGTTCACACTTCTCCCACCTTCCGATCAGTGCCATCTTCCATGTTTGTTTTCAAATAGCTTAAAACAGCATGTTCCAGGAACATGTGGACAGGCCTGTGATCTGGAATTCCTCTGCCCACGGAACTCCAGAGAAATTCTCATAGCACCTGTGCGCGAGTGGACACAACTTTCCCTTGAGATCCTTCACGAACTTTTCAACTCTTGTCAGGAACACCTCTGAGAGATCAAAAGACTTTGCTCAAAGGAAGGGCGCCACAGGAATGGGCGAAGTGAACTGTTAAAAATCTTGGCTGTATTTTATCAAAATAAACACAGCCCCAGAGTCTTTTTCAGAAGTTCAGTGACTCCTTTTGGGGTTTGGAAGTTTTCTGCTGTATGTGTGGGTCATGGACTTACAGAAGCCAAGTTCCCCTCTAGCTTTAAAGTTCTCTTGGTCTCTGATTTTGATCCTGTGCTCTTCAGTATTTCCATGGGAGTCTTAAAGACATGAAAGGCATTCTCATCAAATTTGTGGTTATTACAAATCCGAGAGGAATAATTAATTCATTGGGTGATCATTTCAGAATTAAAATAAAAGAGATGAAATCCAACAGGGATAAAAGTAAATGCTTGCATTTGGATTATTACAGTGAGGGGCAGTTTTGATAGAGTAATTCAATTCCGATATATTTCATGATAGTCTGTCCACAGGAGATGTGTGTTAGCTAGTTATGGGTAGCATCACTTATGAGTTGCACAAAAAACTATTGTGTTCTGGAGGAGGAGGAGCAGGATTAGGAGGTAGCAGGTGTAACCTCACATACAAAGAGCAGTTAAGGGACCAATGCTCACTTATCTCAGAAAAGATGAATTTGGGGGAATTTAATACTTGCCCTGATCTACATGTCTCCAAAGAGGAGAAATCCAACCAGTGGGTAGAAGTTTCAGAGCCTAAATCTAATAGTTTGAATTGTCCAACAAAGCAATCAACAACTTCAAACATTAGTGAAGTTGAATCTGAATTTTATTAGGTGTTGTTCCACCAGAAGAAAAGCTGGATTATGTCACTCCCAACACACTTTATTGTTAGAAATAGCATTTGAACCCAGGTCTTCTGATGATCAGTTCAGCATTCTCTCTACTACACCACATTGCCCAATTGCTTTGTTCCTCCTTAATTTCTGGGATGCATTATCATTTCACAAAAACGATTCCATCCATCACAATTTGCACTGATTGTCATACTTAAACTTCATAGGATGAAGACATGCTTCTCTGTGTTTTACAGAGATATAACAAATAGGATTTCTTTTATAGCAAACTATTCATATTTTTAAAGTTGCATTTCAGCAAGTTAGTGGTTTTGTTATTTTTTATAGGTGGAAAATGAATTGATTTACTATGTTCACGATGATAGTGAAGAGCTTCTTGACAATTTCACCATCTTTGCAAATAGCTCAGAGCTTGGAAAACAGAGTCTTCCCCGAACTCTTTTTGTGGCTGTTGACTCTGTAAATGATGAAGCTCCAGTGATAACAGCCAATAACATCCTCCAGGTAAGTGCTACATGCTTTTGACTCATGAGATACCTGAGGGCTACGGATTTGATTTTCATTTATACTATTTCTCATGATAAATAATAAGACATATGACTATGCATATATAGTTAACATGTTCCCACTGGTTTAAATAAATATTAGTCATTAGCAGGACATTCTGTTGGGTGCTGCTGGGAAATGGCAAAGAATCATAGTAAGTAACCTGCCTATTGCGTTGCTTGAGCAGGCACCACCAGAGCTCGGCCTTTTCAAGCTGGGTTAGGGAGGCGTGTGCACGTGGGCAACCCCTGCCAGGCTGGCAGCGTCATGGTTGGGAGAGTGGGCTCTGCATGGGCTGGCCTGGGTGCGAGTCCTAGCTCCGCACTCTTAGCTGTGTGCCCTTGGGCAGGTTATTTAGTCCAGTAATTTGCTCTCATTTTGGAGGTGGGGAATGGAGGCCGAGGTGTGAGGATTAAAAGATGAAATGATGTGAAGCTCTCATGCAGTGCCTAACACATGGTTAGGGCTGAATAAATGGTAGCTCTTGTCATTGAAAAACTCCAAGGCCACACCAGATTTTTTGGGTAAACCAGATTTTTTGGGTAAAAGGAGGCCATGCTACAGCCATATGACAGTATTTCTTGGGTTCTGGGAACTTCCATTCCCCTTTGCTCTCTCTGAAGCTGTCCCACGGGTATTCCTCAAGCACTCACAGATAGACATCTCTGGGCTACCCAGGATGTTTACCATTTTGCTCCTCTCCTAATTTGGATCCCTGGGGTAATATCTGCTGCTGTGGCTTCTGTTGCCCACATGGAGGGGCTGATGTACAGGAAGTCTCCTGGCCCCACTGGCTCCATTCCTGCCTCACCAGCACGACCAGCATCAGAGATGGCAGACCCATCAGTGCTGGTTTATACTGAAGTATCTCAAAGCTTACATTAAATAGATTTTCATGATTTTAATGTACCTTTCTTGCTGTCCCTTCTTCTAAGAACCTGGGTCTGAATGCACAAGACTGGCTTGGAGAAAAATTGTAACAAGTATTCAAAATATAAGTATTAGCTGTTATTATACGCCAAGTACTGCTCTAAGTGCTATAGCCAGCTGAGATATGCGCTGCCATTTTCCTCACTGGGCAGATTAGTGACAGGCCCAGAACAGAATGAAGCCTGAAGACCATGCCTCTGTCCCTGGTCTCTGCAGTGCCTGATACAGAGTAAACAGGGAATACTTGTCAAGGGAATGCATAAATGAAAATCTAAACTGTCAATTTCCCTATCACTGGCTTGTGTTTTCTAGACCACGCTTTTGTCTTGACTCTTTCTTCCATCAGCGTGGCTATTTCTGGGAGAAGCCCTGGCCTCTCCCACAGATGAGCCCCTAGTTGGGGGAGGGAGGGGTAGATTTTAAAAATAAGCCATTTTAACTAACAAAACTATGGTTAGGGCTGGTGCCATTCTAACCCAATAGGTCTTAAAGGTTATTTTCTAAGTGGCAAGGATCTAGACCACCAAGGTACATACAGGGTGGTGCAGCAGACGCACTATCTCTGTTTGGCGGTTGACACAAACAGAAAAAAGGGTCTTTGGTGAGAGTGGTGGCCAGCTAGGGACAGAGAGGGACTGGAAAACAGCAAGGAGAATAGCAAAGAAATGTGAAGCAGCAAACCTTTGACCTTAATTTATAACACACCCCAGGGCCACTTAAATGATTGTGCAAGCACACCCAGGAGCCCACTAGGGGCTAATCTAACTAGTACATTTTACATTGTTAAAAATTGCAATGTTTTTCTATTTGCTTAAAACAATTGGATATAGTAACAGGCTTTTTAGTGCTTTTAGTTGTCTTAGAGCTTGGTTCAGTCTCTACATTATTAAGTCTCTATATTTTGTTTTTGTTTTTTAGAGATGGGGTCTTGCTATGTTGCCAAGTCTGGACTCAAATTCCTGGGCTCAAGCAGTCCTCCTGCTGGGATGATAGGTGTGAGCCACCACGCCCAGCTTCTACATTTTAAATGAAAAATCTATAGTGTTTATACTTTTGGAAATTGGCACTTTGTCTTTTGAGTTGACTCCACTGGCATTACCAGGTAGCATGGGATGACATGTTCCAGCTGGTCACACACGTAGGCTGCCCCTTGTTTTCAGCTTCTTTCCTCCCTGTCCCCCACACAGACTCTTGTTGTAGTGACGCCTCCTGAACTCACTCTCTGCAAAGTGATCTGGGAAGTAGGTTGTTGGCTAGAGTGAGAAATTTTAGTTGTCAATTTATTATTAATCACAATTATAAAAGTTTACGTTATATGTGCTTACTGAGTACTGGGCTTCCAAAGGAACTACAGTGATTAATAACCTTATTTATAGAACGGGACGCTGAGGCACAGAGTGAGGATGAGGGAGGTGTGGGCTTGACTCTGAGTCTGCCGAGTCTGCCACCCCTCTCTGCCACTTTCCCCTGTTCCTCCAACTGGCTCAAGCTCTTTCGGGGCATCCTTGTCATCAAGGGTGTCTTCATTACCAAGTAAAAGGCATGCCAAAGCCACTGTGCCCCTTGCTTCCACCAAAGTGGCTTTATGGGAATAGTCTGTAGCAGTTGGATCAATGTGCATGGGTTTCCCCAGGAACCTCAGTGGAGGGTGTGGGCATTTTGCTGTGTGGTGCAGAATTACAGGATGAGGAAGACCAGGGGAGGGAATAGGGAGGCAAAGATGTAGAGAGATATGGGAGAAGGGCTGGAATTGGCCAAGGAAGGGGAAAACCAAAGAATAAGGTAGCAGACTCTTAGGCCTCTTTATGAAAAGGAATTGAAGCTCCATCTTGGGCTCAGCTTTCAGTTCCAAGCTGCCCTCAGTTATAAGCTGCACCGTCAACTTAATAGCAGCTTTACTATATTAAATACACCTGTCAATTTAGCATGTTCAGAAACACTAAAATTTAAGAGGAAAAAACTTCACCCTAACCTTTGTCTCTATCCTTCCTTAAAATGAAGGAGCTACAACCTCCATCGGGAACGGTGGGGTTGCTGCAGTGGTTTCCCCAGACCGCCTCCCCGAACCTTGACACAAGAGTGTTTCCTCTCAAGAAAAATAGGAAGAGCAGCTGAGGCTAGGGCCGTTTCCTTTATTCTCACCTTATTCCCTGGGAGCGTGGACCCAGCCCAGGAAGGACACACTTTCTCAGCATTGATGGATGTGTCATTCGATGCTGGCTCTCCCTGAGTTTATTCATTTATTTATCTGGTAAGAGACTCATTCTCTGCCTCGAAAGTTTTGGATTAAAATTAGGACACTGAAGTTTAAGGTTGACAAACCGCCCATGTGAACTTCAGCAAAATCTCTCTGGGCTTTACTTTCCTTAATAACAAAGCCGTGGGTGCAGGCGGTTGTTTTACTTGGTGATTTCTCTGTTGCTTCAGTTCTAATGCCTTGTGATGTTTATGGCTATAAAACGTGTTGATATTCTCTGCTTAAAGCTGGGCTTGGTCAGAAGGTGAGGCTGTAGAGCTGCCATCTATATTGGGTAGAGTCACTCCAGTCCGGACTAGGCGGAGGTTTTACACTGCAGATGAACCATTTCTCTTCTCTTTGATTGAGAAACAAAGAAATAGTCTTGGTTTTTAAGTCACAGTGTGTCTAAAATCTGAAGGTGACTAGCTACTACTATGGGACATGGTAACTAGTTGTATAAAGATGTGGAAATTTTTATGGAATCTGCTTGATTGTTATAAAATGAAAGAAATCCCGAGAATTTGTTTCTGCGTTTGCAGGCGACGGTCTGGGTATGCTATTCAATGAACGTCTTTCCATACCAAAGTATTCTGGCTCATTTGCCAAACAAGATTTTTTCCTTTGTTTAAATTATGACTGTTGTGAATAGAGCCTTTTGGGATTTTATTGATTTCCAGTTATATGGGACAGAACTGAGCAAGAGGGCCTCTCTTTATGTGTAGGTGTCTTACCTCCTCTGGGAAGCCCTGTTGGACTACGGCTCCCCAGGGCTGTAGATGTGATGTTCTCATAGAGCCCTCCCTGACCACCCCAGCAGAAATAGCACTGTGCTGTTCTTTATCTCTGGACCCTGCTTTCTTCTTCTGTTTAGTGCCCATCACTCTCTGGTAGTAAACAAACAAATAATCCATTGTCTGTCTCCTCCCATAAACTCCATTTGGAAGGGATTTTATCTGTCCTTTCTCCTGGTATCTTCAGTGCCTGGCACAGTATCTGGCACATCATAGGGGCTCAATAAATACTGAATCCCTAAATGCCCTCATGGAGCTTATGTTCAGTGGAGAATACAGTAAAATTATGTTATAAATAAAGTAGTGATGTGCTGTACTTTTCTGCACAGCTCTTAAGGGGATAGAGAATGGTTAGGGTTAGAGAATAATGACACTGCAGAAAGGGTAGTCAGGAAAGGTCTGTCCCAGGAGGGGACATTTGCATGGAGGCCTGTGTGTCAGTGGTTCCTGAGACTTCTCCTAGGTTTACTGATTTGCAAGGACTCACAGGACATAGCACATTCATGGCCAAGATTTGTTACAGTGAAACATGCAAAGCAAAATCAGCAAAGGGAAAAGGCGTGTGGGTGAGGTCCAGAGGAAACTAGGTCAAGCTCTAAGAGTCCTTTGCCAGGGAAGTCACACAGGATGCACTTCATTCCTCCAGCAATAAGTTGTCACGACACGCAAAGTGTTGTCTACCAGGGAGGCTCATTAGATAGTGAGTGGCCAAGGTTTTTAATGGGGGCTGGCCAGGTAGGCACTGTCTGTATAGTGTGTGCCCAAATCCTGACTACCAGGAGGAAAGCAAGTGTCCAGCATCAACCGTACTGTTCGGACAAACAGTTTAGACACAGTGAACCACCCTTATCATCTAGGGAAAATGTTGTGTCAGTGTAGGAAGGTTCCCAGACACCCGTGAAGGGCCAACCTTGTGAGCAGGCCTTCTCAGGAAAGACAGTCTTCAGCCTGCTGTGTTAATAACTCTTTTCTGAATAAAGGTGGGGGTAGGGGTGAGAGTGGAGGTGATTAGCTGGGGAAGTAAGGAGCTGGATGAATGTTAGGGGAAGAGCATTCCCCACCAGAGAGTAGCCAAGAGCAGCGATAGTGAGTCTGTAGTGAGTTTGTAGTGGGTCTGGCATGCTTGAAGACACAAAAAGCTCAGAGTGACTCGAGCAGCAGATGGAAGGAGGAGGAGAGTGAATAGACATCGGCTTCCATGGTGAGAGTTGATTTCTGGGCATAAGGACCCCCTGATGCCAGATGATTTTGTTCCATTGGCCTTCCGGAGATAATGATGGGAAGCAGGAAAGCGTTTATTCAGCCCCTGCTATGTGTCGGGCTCAGTTCTAAACGTATCACATAAATGATTAAATGATTTCTCATTTAGTTCTCTGAACAACTCTTAAAATGAGATGAGGATTACGATAGCCTTGGGGCATAGCAAGGTTAAGTCACTTGACCAAGGTCACAGTTGGTAAAAGACAGCAGGATCTGTAGCCAGGTAGTCTGAGCACCGGGTCCACACTCTGCTGTCCACAGTGGGCATGATCTGGAACCGTTTTCAAACTGCAGGTTGCAACGTGTGAGTGGGCTGTGAAATTAATTGAATGGGTCAGAACCAATATTTTTTTAAAAATTAAGTAGAATGGGTAGTATCAGAATGCACTGTGTATAATGAAGGTAAGTATTATTTTGTGAAACTTGCTTCATTTATACATATGTTGGATTTAAACACACACATACAAGTACACGTATGTGTACTAGGTTGCTGTGTAAAATGTATTTCTTACTTTGGGTGGTAATCAAAAAATACTGTAAGCCACTGATCTAGTAAAGCTAGGTGCTTTTACATGGATGAATCACTTTTTTCATTGCCTTTCCTGTTTCAGGGAAAACCTGTCCTTTTATGAGGTTAGGGCAGGTCTCAGGAGTTCATCTGTTGAAACTTCTATCTACTGGGATACGTAGAAACTGGTACAATAGGGTAATGACAGAGTCAATACAGCCTGTAACAACCCAATGCTCCCCCAATTTCCCCCCTCATTGGGCTACTTTACCACATGTAAGGGGTCTCTGCCCTCAGCTTTGGTCTCCCTGTGACCAACCACTCAATGTCACAGCCTTCCTGCAGGTCAGCCCTGCCTGCCCATGATTCCACCCATCCACCTGTCCTTTTCAGCAGGGAGGGAGGTTGGGATGGAAGGACCAGCTACACTGTCTGAAATCTGCCTGATTTATATATTACTATTGTGACCCAAAGTCATGGCGAGGAAGGAAGAAGAATAATAAATTATAAAATTTCAAATATTCCAAGAAAAAGGGATGTAAATGAAAGCATATAATCACAATTTGCTTTCCTAGTATATATGGTATAATGTGAATGAAGTTGCTGTGAGGATTTTTAGAATAATGAAGTCTTGTGCACTGAAATTTTATGATACAATAACAATGTCTATTTTCAATCTCAACATGATTTAGACTTGATGAAAAAGAGATAAGAGGCAACCAGGAATTGGTCTTGCTAATTTGGAGAGCCTGCGTTGGCAGTTTACAACATCTAAGGCATTCTTTTACTTTGTGCCCCTAAATTTTTTTATTGGAGTGTGATCTCTCTGTTGTCCACTAGGATACATAATATTAATAGCAATGGCAAACGGGCGTAGAAAACTTCCTGGAAAGACTGTGTGTTGGTCATGTTGCAGGGTGGTCTCTTGAATTGATAACCTTTAATACTACTAAAGAATTGTCACGCATCAGGTTTGTTAGCTTTTCCCTGAGAGCTACTGTAGAAAGCATACGCGTTTTATCAAAATAATAGAGCCATGAGAGCGTATTTTCCAATAACAGAGTTTCTCCAGTGCTATGGTTATTAATTACTTCTGTCCAGGTAAAGTCTCAAATTTAGGGGATCATTTCAGACAATGACATTTCTTTTTCTAGATTTCAGAGCATATCAAACAGTAATAATGACCACCATTTACATGGTCATAATGACAGCTAATACTTACATAGTGCTCTGTGCCTGGCATTGTTCTATGCGCTTTACCTTTACTCAGAGAATATTCAACATCTCTTTGGGCTATCATTTTTATTAATATTTTAAAGATGAGGAATCTGCAGCATAGACAGGCTTCCTCAAGGTCAAAAGCAGAAGAGCTGCTGGTGGACAGTAAGCGGCAGAGCCAGATGCAAGTTTGAGCTCGGAACCACAAGGGTCTTCTGTTTCTTCCTTCGCAGTTACAGCGAAGAAGCCCGAGGACCTGGTGAAGTAGACCAAGCAAGTGTTGCTCTTATTCCTATTTTAAGAAGAGGGAATTAGAGCTCACGAGGTTAAGTGACTTGCCCAAAATAACAAAGTTAAACAGTGCAGAGTCTGGGGCAGAAGCAGTCATGCAAACTCGAAGCCGTCATAAGGCCTTCAGATTGGTGTGGTCTCTGACTTTCCCATCAGCATTTTCTCAAGACCATCAGGTTATGCCTCAGGGCCACTCACTCTTCTTTCTTGTCATCAAGGCCTGGAGCAGGTGGCAGGAAGGTCCACCTGCAGTATACCTGACAG
This sequence comes from Lepilemur ruficaudatus, assembly GCA_963574885.1. NCBI lineage: Eukaryota > Metazoa > Chordata > Mammalia > Primates > Lepilemuridae > Lepilemur > Lepilemur ruficaudatus. The sequence goes on along the minus strand of CAUYRT010088741.1, from coordinate 39,814 downwards.
AAGGTGGGACTGTGGGGGATAGAGCCCCTGATGGCATCTCAGATCCTGCAGGGCAATTTGCAGCTGGGAATCTGAATGTTAACCTCTCCATCCCAGCGTGTCAAACACACTTCTTTCTCCTGAAGTCCTGTAGCAAGACTTCCTTAAGCCACAGGCTTTCAGCTGATCTCCACAACCATTCAGATCATTTGTCTCCTGACAAACTGGAACTAGGCCATTGTAGGTGAATCCTTTGCATTTTACTCTGAAATATATTCTACTGAGTACTTGTGTAGTCACACATGACCCACTGTGATTTTGGTGCATACCTGATAAAATATATTTGTGTCCACAAGGGGGCTTCATTTTTCTATTTTTCAAGTTTTTCAAGCTTTTGTTGTTTGTATTCTGAAAAGAGGACCATTTGCTTGTTTTTTGATAAGTGTTTATCATCACTAGAAAGAGCTTTGAGATCCAAGCACAGCAGAAGAATTAGGGCAGCAAAGTCTGCAATGACAGCTAAAGTCCTGGGGGTACCACTAGTGGGACAGTGCATTTATGAGCATTTCACGTCCCTCATATGAAACTCAAGAAGGATCTGGGTTTTTAAATATTAGAACCATAATTAGAATTAAATTGGATCAGAATTGGGTTTCTATTAATAAATACCACTAGTCTCTTCTTAAAGCTAACGGTAAATTAAAAAAATATTATTCCAGGTTTGTGTTAATTTGTTCAGATATTTATACTCTGAAACATTCTTTTGTGGGCTTTGGATCAATTTTAAATCTGAATTCAAGTTGGGGGGTCTTTGTTTTTCTTCTCCCCACCTAGCTGAAGTTTCTGTTGCCAAGCACTGGGCACTAAATCAGGCCTCACCTGAAGCAACGGGGCTATTAATTGAACTAAATTTGGTTTGGTAGAAACAAGACTTGAGGTTCCCAGCTCTTGTTTTGAGTGGCAGGTTTTCCATTTGTTTTGGAAGATAGTATATTTCAGAGGCAAGACGGGGAAGAAGCAGTGTTCCGCAGCAGAGTAACTACAGTGGAAAACATGCTTCGTCCAGCTTTCGTGTGTGTAGTGTTGGAAAAAATGAGTGTCTGCAAGTCACGGGAAGAGAAATGGCAGCATATTTCCACATCAGCTCGAGTTCTTGAAGAAATGAGAATAAGATGTATGGGTGGATTTAAACATGTAAAAAGTGAAAAACTGGAATAAGTGGGGTTGGAATTTTGTGGAACAGTCCAACCTGTACATTTTATAGAAATAGTAGCCTTTCAATAGGTTAAATGAAGGCCAAAACCTTACAATTTGAACATTGTATTGATTAGCATTTCTGGTAGCTATTTAAACATTGCTGTCCTTAAAGCTTAGCACTGAAAAATCTTCAGTGGGCATATTCCAAATGGCAAGACACAGGAGCATCCGTTGACAACACAATTATTAAACAGATAATCTACTCACCCCAAATTATGGAGGAATGCTGTGAGATTAAACGAAATCTGCAGCACATGTTACAGAATCACCTCAATAGTGGCAATCATCACACTCTTAATGATATAATAATTTTTAGTAATATTAAAAATCACATCCGTGCTCAGAGCCAAATCTGATGAAGAAGATGGGTCCCATAAAGCTAATATTTATTGAATGCTTACTGTGTGCCAGGTGAAGTGGTTCTAAGCACCTTACGCATATTAAGTCACTCAGGATACATAATAAAACCATCATTCCTAGTTGACTGATGAGGAAATTAAGGCACAGAAAGTTGAGACATGTGCCCAGGGTTACATAGCTAGTTAGCGGCAAAGGAGTGATTTGAACCCAGATAGTTTAACTGGACAAAAACAAAATCAAATTTTCTTGAACAACCTGAAACTAATTTCAAAAGAAGGATTGTGTGCAGTGATGTTGGTGTTGGCATATGTTGCTCTTCAACATAGTCACCTGGGGAGTTAAACATTCATTTGGACATACAAGTTCCAGTGTGTGTGTGTGTGTGTGTGTGTGTGCGCAGGTGCGTGTGCACGTGCGTATGTCGTGCATGTGGATGTTTATTTAGGTGCAATTACTTTATGATCTCAACTGTTAACTTTCAAAGAGCTAAAGGATAATTCACAAAGTGTTTTTTTTTTTTTTCTGTGCTGTCAGTATTTGGTACATTAGAAGGAATAGAATGAATTTCTGTCTTCTAGCCCCATCATGTCCGATATGAAAGCACAGGGATCCTCTATACTTCCTGATCTCCCTGTCTCAAATTATGATTAGTTATTAGATGGTGCGTGAGCATGGGGTAAGCTGTTTTATAAACTGCCTGTTGTGCTGAGAACAGTTCCCTTTAACTGGAGAGATTATATATTAAATCATTTAGGATCAAATTTTTAAACAAGTTAGTAAGAAACATAGAAGATGATGATGAGTTTCTAGCCAGAAAACAAGGAATGACACATAATCTTGGGAATGTGCACGTGATGTTTCTGTGGGGGAAGAAGAAAGAAAAAATATAAATCAATATAAATACAGATAGCAATGAGAGTTAGTGATAAAACCATACTTGAGTTAGTGATAAAACCACTTGTTTTTAGTGTTAGTGAAAGATCATGTGACTGTATGATTGGAGAAACTCAAAACAGCCTGATGCCATCAGATATGATTCAGTGTCCCCAGAAACATTTTAAAGCTAACATGTTCACAGCTGAACTCCTGATCTCACTCCCCAAATCTATCTGCCCTCAGCTTCCTTATCACAGTTGATGGAACCCATCCTCATTGCTTGCTGAGCCCCAAGCCACGGAGTCATTCTCTCCACCTTTCCTTCCTCCACACCTCACTGCATCTAATTTGTTAGAAACTCTTTTGCTTTATCTTCATCAGACAGCCAGAATTTGACCACTTCCTGCCACCTCTGCAACTGCCGGCCACTCTCTTCTATCATCCTTCTCCTAGATTATTGCAGTCGCTCCTGCTGGTTGCTCAGCTTCTACCCTGGCCCTTTTGGGTTCTATTGTTGACACAGAAGCCAAACGATTCTGTGAGGACTTGAGTCCTCCCAGGTCACTCCTCACCTAAAACCCTGTGATGATCCCCCATGGCACTCGAGGAAGAGCCAAAGCTCTTATAGTGTGTTCAAGACCCTGTGTGATGTGACCTCCTATTATGTTTGGTTCATCTTCTTTTACGCTTCATCTTGCGTATTCTGTTCCCACTGCACTGACCGATTTCCTGACCCCCCCTAACACAGAGGGGGCCCACATTAGAGCTGTTTCCTCTGCTCTGATGGCCCTCCCCCAGATAGTTACATATACATGTGGCTCCTCCTTTACCTCCTTCCAGCCTTTCCTCAAACCAAGCCTTTTACTTAACATTCGCCCACTCCTGAACCACCCCCCTTATCTGGCTTTATTTTTTTCTTTTTTTCATAGTGCTGTGATTTTCTAACACACTCTGTAATTCATTTCCTTATTATGCCTGTTGTTTCTTCTCTGTGTCCCTTCATCCCCTCCTGCTGGAATGTAGGCTCCCTGAGGACAGGACTCTCTGTTTTATTTACTGACATATTGCCAGCACTCAGAACATTGCCTGGAACATGGTAGATGCTCAATAAATGTTTGATGAATTATTGAATGAAGATGTTTAGGCAATATAAGTAAATTTTAAATGTAATTGAAAAACAGGGTATATTGTTCGAATACAATTGTAGATGTGTGCTATAAGCACAGCAAACATTGCAAGGCCATAGGAACCAGATATCGGTGTTCTTGCAAGACTGGTTAGATAAAGGGAATAAAAAATATGCAGTATGTGTGATTTTCCCTCAACTATTTAAAAGCTGATGATATAATTTGCTTCTTACAGCAATGAATAGAAATTAATGTCCAGCACACAGGAGGTGTTTAGTTACCATCAACTTTTATTGTTATTATACTTTCCATAAATACATGGGCTGTTTAAAAACTTAAATTTGAATAATTATGAGTACTGTTTTTACTGAAACTTCATAGACCTCATAAATTAAATAAATACTGCAACATGCCTTGCATTTCATCTGACATTTAATTATATATCTGTTTTGAATTAAGAAACTTCAAGTATTGCTTTAGCTTTTAAATCTTTGTGCAAGGGACCAGGATATCAGAGCTATCCAGTTTATTAATGTGATGTGATTACAATTGGTACTCAAAACATGCATATTCCTCCTCTTTTTAAGGTATGGGTGAATTCTGTCACTGTGATGACCAGAGGTGACCTCTGTGCAGAAGATGGGGATTCTGCCCCACAGGACCTGGCCTACTGGGTCACTCCACCCAGCAATGGGCATTTGGCTCTCAAGTCCTTTCCTGACCAAAGCATCCAGAACTTCACCCAGGCTCAAATCAACGAGGGCCAGCTAGTGTTCGTACACACCGGTATGCCACGGAGAAAAACAGTGTGAAACTGAAATGCGTTTCAGTCAGTGGTTCACGTGATAGTCATTCCTAAGACTTGCTGACCGAAAACCAAAGGCCATCTAAAAACTTTCCATCACATTGTCATGTAAGGTCTGTGCTCAGATCTAAGCTTTTCCGAGAGCCTTGTCCTGAGCACTCACTAAAATAGCATCTCTTCTCTGCCACTGTCCCTCCCTTTCCCTGACTACCTGACATTATAATATAGATTGAGTTGAATTTTTTTTTTTGTTGTCTGTCTTCCCCACTAGAGTATAAGCACTATAAGGGCAGGGCCTTTGTTTTGTTCACTTTGGTATCCTTAGTACTTAGAACAGTGACTGGAACATAGTAGGTGCTTAATAAAAATTTGTTGAAAGAATGAAATAATATTGAACACCTATTATGTACCCAGTTAATTTCCAGATGCTAGGAATACATTAGTGAAAAAACAAAGAGATACTTATTCAGTGAATGAATACATGGAGGAATGAATGAATATAACTGTAATTCTAAGAGACCCTGACTTTGAAAAGGCTTTTTCTTCTTCCTCTTGTTCATCAGTAAATCAATAGGCCAAACAGCCACTGTAAATCTGCAGGTGACCCAGTCACTTTGCAAGGGTGGCCCGGCTTTGAAACAGGCCAGTCCCAGCTGGCAGCAGGGGTGGGAGGGAGCCTGAGCCAGTGGGGTATCTTTTCAGCTATTTTTAATTATCTTCTCTGAAAATATAGTAAAGAAAATAAGCATAAAATATTTTCTAAATCCAAATGTAGTAATTTCCTGATTATCTTTGCAGTTAACATAAAGAATCCCCAAAGAATCTGAAAATAATTTACTACGTGAATGCTCCCATCTAGTGGTTCCAGACCTGTAGCCCAGGACCCGTGGGGGTTAGTTTCATTGCAACAGGATCCTAAATCTACCCACATGGGCACCAAAATGTTATTTCTAGACCAGATGGTATTTTTCACTCGTGTGTTTCCATTTTTCAAATGTGAAGATTGCTGATTAATAAAATACAATTCATTTAAAGAGCCACTGAATTGATAGGAGGTTTCTGCCAATTATGTGTGTTTCTCATTATAATAGTAGATACCGAAAGTCCAAATATTATTAGATGAGTGCTTAAAAAAATTTTTTTTATTTTTATGAAAGGATTATCATATTTTCAAAATAGAGAGAAGTGATCTTGAGACTTGCACAAAAGAAGTTTCAAATTTCTAAAACTATAGTCTCCAGTGGAAAGGAATCATTGACTCTCCACCATCCATAGGAACCATGGGTGGTGCAGCCACATCATCCATTTCATTTCCTCTTCAGAAGTCCTCTGGGAGATAGGGAGTAATGACCCCATTTTCGAGATGAAGAAACCGAGGCTCAGAGGGATTAGGTTAGTCTGACCCTAAAGCTGGGCTTTCTCTACTAGCTGCCACCCACTGAAGGGCAGAGGAGATTGAGGAGCTGAAGTTACTATTGGCAGTAAAGGATTAAAAGAACAATTAGCTCTCTGGATTGATTTATTTGTCAACTACCAGGTCCATATTTGCTTTTGGTGAGTAGAGAAAATAATTTCTCCTAAAAAAGCCAGGAGACTTACAGGCAAGCTTGAGAGCCAATCCATTATATCTTCTAAATGGCTGTGAGGCAGGCTAATAGCCCTCAAGTGGTGGAGCCCAGCTGCAGATGAGTCTGTTGCTGAAACCAGCTGGTTCTCCCCTGGCACATCTGTCCATCATCAGCCCCAAACAATGACTTAGGCTTAAGTAGGCTCTCTTAGCATTTGTATCTGCAAAGTGCTCTGCCGTAAATTGAATTCGTTATCGAACGTAACAACCTAAGTAGGTGGATAAAACCAAGATGTGGGAGGCTAAGTGATTTATATAAGGTCGCCCTTCTGAAAGGATTGTCAGGAAAAATCTGAGATTGTGCAATGAAAAATCCACAAGTCAACCCTCCTCATCTTTCTTTGGTCATAATTAGTCTGTTAGGGCACACCCAAGACAATAGTCTATGTTTGTTTTGATATAATTCCTTTGATTCCATCTCCATTTTGTTTCCAGATTCATGAACTATTCAAAGTGCCTAATAGCAGAAAGTGTTCTCTCCCTCATTTCCTGTTTCGTTAAATGCAACTTTCAAAGTGCTATTTCTAGGAAAATAAGCAAACGAAAAATAACATTTGGTTGTGAGCCCTGTTCTGAATTACATAGACTGAGACTTCTCTCTCTCTCTCTCTTTTTTTTTTAAATGGTGACTTTTGAGTGTAATAGGGAAATTTTAAACAGCCTGTAGCCTTTGTTTTTGTGAGGAATCAGAACTCTCAGGATTTGCTTAGATAGCAAAAACTTGAGAGCTTGTCATGCCATTGACCTACCTTTTATTAAATCGTGTTACTAGGGAGTACTTGTACATAATTGCAGAGTCTGACTATGCCTCTTTTGTTCCTTGCCACATGTCCCTGAGGGTAACAAAGACACATTTCTACCCACTGCATAATGCAAAGACCTGTGGGCCTCCAAATTTACTGCTGGATGGACATTTTCAAAGGGTGATGGGAATGCGAACATCAGGCTGTCTGCATAGTGATCTTGCCTGGTGCTTTGTGAGTCAGACTGGTAAAACACCCCTGGGAACTGGATCGATAGGGGCCATCTCAATGTAAGCTTTGCACATAAGTTAATTTATAACTTTACTGATATCACTAATCCCTCGACAGAAGTGTGGGTGTGGAGTTCTCTCCTTGCAGAAATTTAACAAAAGCAAGGCTGGGTCTTTCCCTTCCCTTCTCTTTTTCCTCTTAGCAGACTGTAGCTAGCTTGAGACAGATAAATAATTAGAAGTGCAGGTAACTATTTGAGGGGGTCATGCTTAAGTATTATTTACTTCCCCCTAGTTTTGATTTTCAATATTATTAGGTAAGTATTATCAACATTTTAGAAATTATTAGGGTGTGTGTGCGTGTGTGTGTTCTCTGCATACATAACTTTATAAATTGATTCCCAAATAATAAAATGGAGGTGATGAATATGTCTTTAACATTGTAAAAAAGTTTTTAGAGGTAACATCTTTGCTTTCATTTACTATGTCATGGGATAGGTGGAGTCTGCATTGTAGTCCTTTATTGATACTGTTTTAACTTCGTGTTTTTATCAGTGTTTGACTCGTTGAGCTCAGTGACCATGTTAGCGCACCCTCTAACGCAGTTGCTTTGCAGGGGAGCAGGTGGGAGAGAGGGTAGAACTGGGTGGCATGTGCAGAACAACCAATTGACCAGAGTGCAATTTCTTCTTTTGAAGGAGCAATGTCAGGAGGCTTTAATTTTCAGGTTACTGATGGCTTGAACTTTGCACCTCGACAGATTTTTAGCATCACAGCTCGAGCTCTGATCATTAGCTTGGAAGTAAACAGAGGACTGAGCATCTTCCCAGGTAAGATTTTAACTGAAGCACGTGTTTAGGTTTAAGCGTTTTTCTGCCCTGCATCTGTCCTGACCTTGCCTCCGGTGTCTGAGAACCCCTACAGGAGCTTGTATGTTCTCCAGTCCCAAAGTGAGCTGCTCCTTTCCCCAGCTCCCCAGCACGTTAGCTCCGTTGTTATTCCTGGCTTCTGTGTTGCTCTCTTTCTCCACACTGTGACTTGCTTCCTGCTCTAGCTCCTAGCCAGTAGGAAGGAAGTCAGATTTTCACACACATTTCTATCAGGTGGCTCTTACATCTGATAAAATCTCAACTTGGGTGGGCATGGAAACAAAAACTGTGGAATCACGGATTTTAGAGTTGGGATGACCTTAAGGGTCTTCTGATCCATTTGTTCTTGGTGGTTCTTCTACCCTAACATCCTTAGATAGCAGTGACCCACCCTGTTCGGTGTCAGAATCCTCTGGTGTGAGTGTGGTTCTGATGGCCATGCCACCTCATCCTCTTTTCAGGGACCCAACTGAGCCTTGCTCAGCCTGGGCTCTGCAGCAGTCAGTCACCCTGAGATCGTAGGTCTCTGCCACTGCCTGACACAGTGATGACAGATGCCTCACTCTTCCCCTTGCCTCAGGCGCCCAGCCCCACCTCATTGTGTCAGGTCCTGCTGGGGAAGGCGGCCTGTGGGTCTCATCTCAGGGTGTGAGTGAAGGTGCCAGTGGTCAGCTGTGGTCAGGATCTGTATGATTCAACATATCAGAGAAAATCTATTTTTTTCTTTTTATAGAACTATCGATTGTTTAGAACTATAACACCAGCAGAAAATCTACTTTTGTTCTAGATTGGACATTCAGGTGCTATTGAATCCTTGTGTTTTTTATAGTGTTTTTTAGATTTTTTTTTATCTACTTCTCTGGGTTGTTACAAGGATTCAAATGAAATAATGTATATGAAAGCAACTTTTGGTCATCCGCATTTGGCAGATAAAGACACGTGGAGGCTTGGGAAGGTCACTAACTAATAGGAGTCATAGCCCCAAGGCAGAGAGCCGGCTCTGGCCCCACGTCTTGTGCTTGCATGGAGCAGCTCTGCTCCTTCGTGTGGGCAGCGTTCCAGGACAGTCTCTGTTTCATTGTAGAGTGTTGGTTTCCTGAGAGCCGTGGCATCGTAGTCACTGTTTATTTTGTCTCCTTCTCTATATTAGTGATGGACTGATGTGCAGAACGAGGGAAATATACATAACAATTTAATAAATAGAGACAATTATGTAGAAGTATCGTGTGTTTTACTGTCTTTATTTAGGGAAATATTACAACCTGGCATTAGTCAAAACAATTTGTTTTTTGACTCACATTGATTCCATGCCAGTTGGACTTTCTCCGCCAGCTTGTCAGACTTTGGTATTCCTGTTTTGCCTCCTTCATGTTCTTAGTCTTAAAAAGTGGCCCTGGCTTGAGACGTGTAGGAATTTGCATGGTAAGCCAAAATAATTATTAGAATACTTAGTATGGTGACTGTGTTAAGGTTAACCATGGCTTCTATGCCCTGCCAAATCTGACAATTATTTTTTAACTCAGTTATTTTAAAGTAGGAAGTACTATAGTTCTAAATGAGTTTTTCACGTGTGTGAACTAAGGAAAAAAAAAATCTACCCATAGTATATGTTTGTTTTGTTATATATGTGTGTGTGTGTGTGTACACACACACACACACATATATAGAAACACGTACTATTTCTTTCTGCAAAATTTATTCCCCAGAAAGGAATATTGTAACCAGTTTTTCACCTTGAACGCTACCATTGATTTTGTTTGTTTACCTTTAGCGGTGGCATGTTAGAATATACTGTGGCTTTAGGACCTAGTTTTTCTGCTTATCCAAATTGTACTTGGCTCTTGTTCTAAAAGTGCTGGGGAGGGATTGACCTTGAGGGTTTGTTAAAATGGTCTAGAATACAAGCTCACACAGACCCAGACTTAAACAGCTCATCAGCAAAGGGTCTTCCTGGCAAAGTCTGTGACTTCAGGGAACCTCATCTCACCAACGGTCTGTCGTCTGAGGTAGGAATTGAAGGAGAGAAGAGAGGAGAAGGGATTCGTAGTGTGGTGCTAAAGGGTTTAGAGCAGAGATTGGTAAAACCTTTTAATCAGTAGTTCTTGAAACACTGAGTGGAATATTATAAGACTTAGTGGGAGATAACCAAGAACTATAAGAAGACATTGTTGATCCTCAAGGAAATGATCGAAAGCTTACCAATTGGTGAAATGAGAGACTTACACTCGAGTACACTAGCCATGTAAAATATGGTAAGTGTCCAGTGAGTGGAACAAAGTAGCTGAGCTGCCTGAGCTGGGAGGAGGGAAATCCCATAGCCTGGCATGGTCAGGGAGAGCTTGTGGCCAAGACAGGCCCTGCAGAGTGAGCGGCATTTCGATGGGTGGCATGGAGAGGGGTAGGCATGCCATAGAAGGCAACTCAACTGCCCAGGGAAGACCAGGGGAGAGGAAGGGTGTGTCTGGAATGGGGCAGGGGAGGAACATGTCAGAGTTATTAAATGGTTAATCACATTATTTCTTGACTCAAATGGCATTTCCCCCATTGAATTCCAAGTAAGATGTTATAGACGATCTAGTGTCAGCTTTAAAAATACTTCTGAGCCAGCGAGGCTTACGTTGATGGCCAGGGAAGTTGCTTAACCTCTCCTGGCCTCATCACCCTTCTTGGTGAAGAGGAAGCACATACACACTTCCTAGGGTGTCATGATATTTCAAAGAGAGGGCAGGGCTGTGTCTGCGCTGTGTCTTGGTGTATCTCTGCTCCTGACTATAGGACTTCACATTATTAGGTACTTGATAATGTTTGTTGAAGAAATGTGTGAGGCCTCCAAGCCTAGTGCCCATGAAACTCTTGCCATTTGTAGTGGTGGTTGTTTTTCATGAAATGAACACATGAGGGTACAGGTATGTTTGAGAAATGCTGTGTTTAAAAGGAGGATGAAACAGATTTCTTTACTCTGACTTGTCAGAGACTTTAACATGCTAGTTTGCTTTTCACATCTCCAAGAGGGGCATGTGGAGTGAGGGCTTAACCACACAGATATGGTTACAGGGCCCTCTTATGACCACACCCTTTGTAGGACACCTATTCTGTGGCTATAAATTTAGGTGGGACCTTAGAGAAAACATTCCCAAATTAAGTGCCCGGAGCTCATTGATGAAAATATCAACTGCTTGGATGAAATGAGGTGGGCAGGGGGGAAATGATGTGTGTCTTTTGGTGAGTTGGGCTGGGCCAAGAGAGGCGCTTGTCAGGCAGTGGTAGGCTGGGGTGAGCTAGTCTTGCTGACTGAGCATGCTCAGAGTGACAGCTGAACAGGAATGAAACCTGGATACCCTTCTGGGTTAGGTTGCTAGAGAAGAAAATGAGGGATTGGCTTACCTTGGCTGAGAGAAAGGCACTCTTGGCCTAGAACAGCTCTAGTGGGTCCTCTATTCCAAAAGGCTAAGACAAATGGAATGATATTTTTAAAAGAAAGAGTCCTTTGCACCCACCACCTGCCAAAAGTAACCCTGGAGGTAAAGGAACAGGTGGATTATAAGTTAGGGTTTTTTATAAGAAAGCACAGTGGGGAAAGTTTCCAAAGGAAAACTGTAGATGGAGAAGTTGGATGTTGGGTGTCCAGAGACCACACACAGGAGACATAATCCATCTGATGGGAAGTGAGGACCCCACCTTGACAGGTCACAGAGAAAGGCCCCAGTTATGACTTTAGAACAAGAACTTTAGGCAAGAACAATGTTTCTTGCCTAAGGGCACAGAAACATTGTTCTTGCCTCTCTGGGGTGACCTCCGATCCTGGCCTCCCAGCTCCAGGTGCCAGAAGGTGGCAAAGCCTGCAAAATGTCAACAGCAAGAAGTGAGAGGAATGTGGGAGGCAGTTATGGGCACCGCATGAGCACTTTGTGTAATAACCAAACTTGTGCCAAGGCAGCCCCGAACCCGATGGGGAACGGTATTTCTGCTGCTGAATTTCCAAGGCCCTTCTCCCCCAACCTCCAGAAGCCCCAGAACCTAGAACTCATTCCAGGGCCTCAGGCATTTTAAATGGAGCCTCCAAATTGAGGACTCAGAACAATCTTTGCAAGTTTGGAAATCTTTCAGACCTGAAGTTGGCTTTTTCTTGGAATTGGCAAGTACCTAATGTAGTTTAAATACTACAATTGGTGGCCCTTGCCCTCCACAACGGTTCCATAAGGAAAGCGAAAGAGCATGCTGTTCAGGTGGCTTAGTTACTGGACAGTTGACTCAACTTCACAGTTTGTAAGGTGCCTGCTCCCCTGGGAAGCTTAATGCTAAAGCTTCCAGCAAGGGCTAAAACAGAAGAGATGAGGTAAGATTTGGGGCCACAACAACTATGCGAGTCTATTTCAGACCCAGCATCCTATATATGAGATTGGAGATGTTCCCTAAATCAGCGTCAGCGGTCCCCAACCTTTTTGGCACTAGGGACCAGTTTTATGGAAGGCAGTTTTTCCATGGACAGCAGGGGTGGGGGGAGGAGGTCAGGTAGCGATGCCAGTGATGGGGAGAGGCTGTAAATACAGATGAAGCTTTGCGCGCCCCCTGCCGCTCACCTATGCAGCACCCCCTCCCCACCCCCATCCGTAAGTTTCTTGGGAGACAATTTTTCTACAGACAAGGGGTGGGGAGAGAGGGGCAAGGGGGGCCAGCAGAGCTCTGCGGCCTGGGGGTTGGGGACTGCAGCCCTAAATCATTACAAAATAAAGGGATATGTACTCCAACTCTGTGTTCCTCCAACAGTGGTCTGTGGACCTTCTAGTCTGGGAACTGATAAGAACAGAAAATGAGAGGAAGTGTTCAGAAACTTTTATTGCAATCTGACATTGCTGTAACATTTTTATTGTATTTTATGAAATTATTGGTCCAGAGTGGATTAGGGTGGAAACACTGATCCTTTACCACAGAGCATTTGAGGAGCACTGCTCTAACCTGAGGGTCCCCGAGCCTCTCTGGCCTTTGGTTACCATTCGGTCACATCAGCGTGCAAACCCATGTGTCACTGGTGGTTCTCTCATGGCATTCACACGGGTCCTTCACTCCTCACAGTGTCCATGGAACATGCATGACTGGTGTCCCCAGGAGATGTCTCACATTTGTTCATGAGCCAACCTCTTCCCCCTGGATATTAGCAGATGACACTCCATTTGAGCACCTGTAGCCACCATCAGGCCAGGACACCTCTGCCCTCCCAGAGGAGGGTGCTGTCTCCTCTGTTCTAGGCACTGCACGATCTGCTTTCCCTGTCACGTGCTTGGAGCTACGCTGGGGCGCATATGCCCTGGCATTGCCTTCTTTCTCTAGGGATCGGACACCCAGGCCTGGGCTGGGGATTAGAAGGCCATCTCATCTGGGGGCCCAGTAGCAAACTGTGCCCACAAATAGCTGGCTAAGGGCTCACTAGCCTCTCACAGCCCGATTTCAAGTTAGAGATAGACAACTGCCCCATTCGCAACCAGGGGTTTTCCAAAGAGTTTTCAAGGGCCTACGACGGGTATTTTATTAACTGGCAGCTTGCCTGTGCTTTATACTTATACGCATGTTTTAATCGTCACTTAGGTTCCACGAAGCCCCTTTCATCTCATGACCTGAAAGCTGTGACCAATGATGTGGACAGTGCAGGAAACAGAACTGTCACTTTTATGGTTATAAGTTCCCCTAGACGGGGGAGGTTGGTGAGAATGAACTCTGACGGCAGCACAGAGGAAGTTTCCGTTTTTACCCAGTATCTGGTAAGTCCTGACATCCGAGCTGCTGAGCAGGGTTGAGCGTCCCCGCGGGGCGGGCCTCCCGTTTGTCTCCATCCTGTTACACCAAGCAGACGTGCCCCTTTGCCCGGCAATTACTCATTTCAGCTGTGCTAGTTCTAAAACCGGACACTTTGTAGGGAGCCCAAAACGAGACACAGTTGTCAGAAAACACTAAGAAAATTTAAACTGTGTGTCTAATAAATAAAAAGGGGTCCTTTTATCGTTGAAAACTGACTTAAACCAAAATCCAAACCAGAGTTGCAGCAGTAAATCCTGCAGGATATATGTGTGTGCATTTATATTTAATATTAATATTACATACATTATTTAATATATTATAAGTGTATGTGTATATAAATATGTATGAGTGTATCTACATTGTATCATTCACATTCATATATACATATATATTTTAAATCTGTCTTTAGAGCCATTTGTTTTGAATGTCACTGGTACTTTACCAGCATCACATACCTTATTTAACTGGATAATCCTTCAAACTTTTTTTTCTTTTTACATTCTAGCCAGGCATCTGACTGACCAGACATGTTTGCTTATGTGTGATTTCATTTTCTAAAAGACTACATTTCCAAATAGTCTTCCTGAATATAACTGTTTCACTTGTTTGCCATTCACCTTTCTTTTTGCATTCTGAAACAGTGAATACATGGATCTGATAGTCGATTTGGCTATAGCTTTACATGACTAAGCAATAAAAAATATCCAAAGTCAAGTTGAGCAGAAATAGCAAGAGTAAACCATTTGTCTGCCTGCCGTTAACCTTTGGGCCATTTCTCTTCAGCGTGATGTGGCAGGATTGAATTTGGCTTTTGCTTTGCAAATGCCTTTGTCTGATGCATTTAAAGGAACAGGTCATGGGCCTGATAAAACCTCTGAATGTGATGCTGCAAGGAAGGAGCACAAGCTTTCTAGTTCACAGACGCACTCCAGAAGAAGAGAAAAAGAACTCGGATGAAAAGTACATTGTGTGGGGAAGCTGAAATGTGCCCAGGGGCATCAAAGCATGTTCAGGGTCAGTTTGCATTTTGAATACTGACAAGAATGATATCAGTCACTTAACGATGCCCTAGCCCTAGTTCCTTTTAAAAAATTTTTTGATTATGCTCATTTGAAGCATTGTTTTCAACTGCTTTTTCAATTATGTAGTATTTTAGATCAATATGGTCTAAATAGGCTTTAGCAGGATATAGCTAAATATAGGATAGATAGATATAGCAGGATATAGGATATAGCAGCTAGGATTTACTAGGTTGTGCTGCAGTAACAAACACATCGAAGTGGCTTGCAATAACAAACACGCATTTCTCACTCATACTGTACATGAGTGTGGGCCGGCTATGGATCTGCTCTGCGGGCCTTCTTTATCCCAGGGTCTGAGTTGAAGGAGAAGCCCCCTGTCTTGGGCATGGCTGTGCTTGCAGCAGAGGGGAAAAGCCATGGTGGAAACGTGGGATGACTCAAAGCGCGTGCTCAGAATGCCACGTGTCACTTGTGCATGTGTTTCACTGGCTAGCGGGAGCCACTTGAGCAGGCCTGAATCCCAGGGCTGGAGGAGTATGGTCTTTCGGGAAGGAGGCACTGGATACCGGAACAACAGCACAATCTACTACAGCGGGCAAGACTGGTAATCTGAAAACTGTTTATCATACTCAAAGTCAAAGTATATTTTCCTATGAAAACAAATCACCTTTAGAATACGACACATTTGTAAACAGGAAAGTAATATCCCAAGCTAGAGATAAGGCCCCAGGGTAAGCAAAATCTTGATTGCTTAAAATCCAGTTACTTCAAAGTTTTATTTTTTTTTGCCTCATGATTCCTTCTGCTTTTATGAGCAAAGAGACAAGGGTGACGAACACGCATCAGCAGTGGCAGGCAAAGTGCCAGAGCAGGCAGTGTGCTGCATGGGGTTCAGGGCCACACAGGGCTGTCTGGGATGAAGGGCTCTTGACTGTCGGGCCCTGTGGAGACAGGAGCAGGCTTCTGTCTGGAAGAGCAACCTGGGCCGTCCCACAAGTCCGGGGTGGGGAGGGAGGAGTGTCTCTCTCCTTCCTGAGTAGACCCGGGGGGCTCCAGCTCTCTCAAGCATGCACCTGCCACAGCAGTGGCCTGGTCCAGCGCTTTGACTCAAAAAACAAAGGAGAGATTATTTTATTGTGTACAGGGCTCTAGCCTGTTTATGAGTCTTTTTATACAAGGCACACCCCTGAATGTGATGACTTATTTTTCCCTGAAACAACAGGTAAGATATATTTGGAGTCTATAGAAATTCAGCACAGCAGCCCACACTTTCTGTACCTTTGGTGTGTGATGTCAGAGAAAGCTTGTAATTTAGGAATCAGTTACCCTGGTGCTCCTTGATCTGCTGCTGATTGCTTGTGACTGAGCACAAGTCCCTTGTCCTCAAGCGTCGGCAGGTCTGGATTAGCTCTGTGACTTAGGGCAAATCACGCACCCTTGAAACCTCTGTTTCCTCATCCGTAAAATGGGAAAATAATAGTAATGAGAATTAGAAGCATTTTGGACATTCACCATGTACCAAGCACTGGTCTAAGCCTTATGATATTGCTTATTATCCCCTCTTACAGACTCAGACTCCAAAGCATGGGAGGTTAAACAACTTGCCCACGGTTGCACAGCTTGAAAGTAGCAGAGACAGAATTCAAACCCATGGCCCCGGATTCTGGGTCATGCTCCTGTTGACTAAGCCATGCCTTTCTCCTAGTGTTTAAATGGGGAATAAGATGGATAACAGATGTAAAATGCTTAACAAAACACTAAATAAATGATAGTTAAGGTCAATGTTATTATCTTTTTGTTCTTGGAAATGTGGATGTTCTTTTTCTCTCCTAGTAGCTCAAAGACTTGTTTCACAGGGGAAGGCAGTTTTCTGGGACACTGGAATTGGCCGCTGTGTTTACCCTAATTTGCTACAGTAATTTAATGAATGGAAATGAGGTCGTTAGAGGAGAGTGACTTTTGCTTCACCTATAACCCACTTACAGTTTCCCTTTGGGGAGAGTCCCAGCTGTTGCCCAGTGTGTGTCCCTGGGTGATTTGCGGGGAGGGGAGAGCTAAGGAAATGAAAGGGCCGCATGCCGGGATCCAATGCTCCGTTCTCCAGAGCACTGGCTGGAGGAGGTATGAGGCCTGGAGCCGGGGGAGCTCCGAGAACCCCGGCCCAGCGGGTTAGCACAAGAAGGACGCAGTGGAAGGACGCCTTCTCAGAGCAGCTGAGAGCTGCTGTAGCCAAGTTGAGGTGTCTTTACAGGTCATGTCTGGCTAAATTTCTGTGCACATGATTGAAATACCCTGTCTCCCCTTCCACTTCAATAGTCATAAAGAACATCAATAATGCGGGTCGCAGAGGGAGTGTGCAGAGAAAACCCTGTAAGGATATAAACCAAAATGCAAACTGTAACTCTTTCCAGGGAGTAGGTCATTTTGATGTTTCAGTATGCACGCGTGTTAGTTTCTAAGTATAAAAATAACACATGATCACTGTGAAAATAAAATAAATAAATTTATATTGAGAAAGAGCAGAGCATCACCAATAAGTAAAGTACAATGGGTGTTAATCTGAAGGCATTCCAATTCTGGTTAGCTTGTGTGTTCAAAAATGCAGATTTTTATTTGCGACTTGGGAAGAGGAAAAAACCTATTATTCATCTTCCTGGCTTCCCCTTTTCCAGATCCTGTCTCCTTTTTCACATGCGAATGGAATGTGAATCTTTTCCTAAAGTCTGCAGTTTTATGGCCTCTGTCAAATAGGACCCTGGTCAACTCTCAGCCATGGTAGAATTAATGGCTCCTAATACTACCCAGGGGCTCCAGAACATTTTTGGAAGTGAAAGAAATGATGGAGACAGGCTATAGAGCTGGCGAAAGTGATCAAAACCTCCTCCCTGAAGTATTCAATGAAGACATTTATCAACACATATTATGTGCTTTGATTAGTCCTCTTCAATCCAGTTGGTAAAAAATGATATTACTAAGGAAACAACTTCAGTTGTAAAAGGATGTCAGAGCTGTTCAGCCACATACAAGTAATCAAATGGCTTTGATTACTATTTGGCTTCGTAGACTAATTTTTCCAATTTCAAGAGTCAATTCCAGCCAATAACCTACCAATTTGGGAGAGTGCTTTAGGCAGTTGATGGTTCAGGGTGCTTTCACACCTTTACCTTAAAGGATTAACTTGTTCTCAGCCTGGTACCGCCCTCAACTGGGGGACACAAAACCACTGTATCATTTGCACGTAAAACCCACACTCACTCTTGCTTTTGATGGATAAATGAAAATGACCATTTTAATCAGTGGCTCTGGATGCGTAGAGCTTATGAAAGAAATCTTGACTTTCTCTCTTTTATGCACAATATCATATTTTGGCAAAATAATTGTGGGGAAAATAATTTGTTATGTCATAGCCCAAAAATATTTTCTTATCCCAGAAAAATACAGTATTTTTTTCAAACTATACCCTGTCAGCCTACCAAGATAAACAAGTAACATTCTTGTTTTTCACCATAATAGTATCTCTGCCTAAGTGGGAAAAACTAAACCACAAAAACTTTTGCTGAAAATCTTGTACCCTGAAGAATTAAACATATGAATACACAGAGGAGGCAAATCAAATTTTAAAGATTAAATGAAAGCTTTTTGCAAATTTAGAAGAATTATTGTTCATTTCAAAGAATGTATAAACAAAATAAGAATGAATTCTACAAAGCACTGATCTCTTCCAAGTAGTGCATGAAGCTAATTGAGTGATTTTCATTCCAGTGCTTGTTGAGACAATTTGGAGTCATTAGAAAGCAAAGTGTTCCAGTTTTGAGGTTTATGATGCCTGGCCTTCTTTCTTTTCCATAAAGCCAGTAATTGCATTTTAGCCATTGTGCTCTTGTGGGTGGGGGATCATCCATCTTAGTCTCTGCTTGCTGCTGCAGTGCAGACACAGGTTTCCAGGGCCACATTTTGAAAATAGTACAGTCAGTTCTGGGGTTATGACTTTTGTCTAATTACCTTTTCTTCCAGAATCTGGATTTATTGCTCAAGATAATGTGTACATTTTAAGAAATTGTGAACATATTTCCCATAGGCTAGAAATTAATTTATTACAACTTAATGGAGAGTAGAGTAAACCTAATGGATCATTAAGCTTCAGTCCCTGAATTTTCTGAGCAGGGAAGGATCAGAGTGTTGCTGTTAGTGATTTCTCCTGCCCCACCCCAGCCCTGCTTTCTTGGGGTCTCTTCAGTAATAAGCTCAATGGCCACTAGACACAAATGTCATTTTGGACATTTTACACCTGCTTTTTTCTTCTTTTTTGGGGGGGGTTAATTTTGGCTTTGCCATTACAATTCATTGAATTATGTGCTAGCATATTTTTCCACGTGTAGAAATAACTGTATTGCGTTGCCATTTAGTCACCTATTCATTGTTTGAAATGGAAATATTGACTGCTGGGTTCTGGCCCAATGGCTACAAATAGCCAAAAATGTTCCTTTCTCTTAGCCAAAAATGTTCTTCTTCTCTTGTTGGCTCTTACTTTGAAAAAGCAAATAGAATTGATTCCCATTTCAGTGAGAATGGTTTATCTTTTCTCCTTTTATTAATTTCTTTCTTTCTTTTTTAATTTCAGAGTATTACAGGGGTACAAACATTTTGGTTACATAAATTGCTTTTGTAGCATTTGAGTCAAAGTTATAAGTGTGCCAATCCCCCAGAGAGTGTGCATTGTACCTGTTAAGTGTGGATTTACCCATCCCCTCCTTCCCCCACCTCCTGCTTGATTTCCAATGAATGTTATTTCCATATGTGCACTAAGTGTTTTTCAGTTAGTTCCAGTTTAGTGGTGAGTACATGTGGTGTTTGTTTTTCCATTTTTGTGATACTTCACTTAGAAGAATGGTCTCCAGTTCCATCCGGCTTGATACAAGAGGTGCTAGATCACCATTGTTTTTTTATGGCTGAGTAGTACTCCATGGTATACATATACCACATTTTATTAATCCACTCAAGTACTGATGGGCACTTGGGTTGTTTCCACATCTTTGCAATTGCAAATCGTGCTGCTATAAACTTTCAAGTTCAGATGTCCTTTTTATGGAATGTCTTTTTTTCTTTATGTAAATACCCAGTAGTGGGATTGCTAGATCAAATTGTAGGTCTACTTTTAGTTCTTTGAGGTATCTCCATGCCACTTTCCATAGAGGTTGCACTAGTTTGCAGTCCCACCAGCAGCATATGAGTGTTCCTATCTCTCTGCGTTGCCGCCAGCATTTGTTGTTTTGGGACTTTTTGGAGAGCGCCGAATCCTAACCACTAGACCACCAGGGAACTTTGTTTTGGGACTTTCTGATAAAAGCCATTCTCACTGGAGTTAAGTGATATCTCATTGTGGTTTTGATTTGCATTTCCCTGATGATTACAGATGTTGAGCATTTTTTCGTGTTTGTTCCCTGTGTTAATTTCTTATGGCTTCTGTAATAAATTACCACAGACTTGGTGGCTTAAAACAGCAGAAATTTATTCCTTCACAGTTCTGGAAGCCAGAATCTGACCTCCATTCCCCAGGCCACAATGAAGGTGTCAGCAGTGCCGTGTGTGTGCCTTCTGAAGGCTCTGGAGGAGAATTCCTTCCTTGCTTCTTCTAGCTTCCAGTGGCTGCAAGCAGTACTTGGCATGTGGCCGTATCACTCCAGTCCCTGCCTCTGTGGTCACATTGTCTTCTCCTCTTCTCTCTAAGTCTCCCACTATCTGTCTCTTGTAAGGATTCATGTGACTGCAGTTAGGGTCCACCCGCATAATCCAGGATGATCTTCCAATCTCAGAATCATTGACTTAATCACTTCTGCAAAGTCTTTGCTATATAAGGGAACATTCACAGGTTCCAGAGATTAGGACTTGGTTTCTTCGGGGGTCTTTTTAGCCTACTGCATTCATATATAACAAAAACAACATGTCCCATACTAGGTTCTGCAGTTTCCTAATAGTAACTGTTTATATGATCTCATTTGGTAATTTTATTAAAGGCCTATAAACTTATAATGGCATAAGGCCCATGAGAATCTATGTTCACTTCTATATAAATGTGGATTTGGACCTCTCTGCCAGGCAGGGCTGTAGATGGATATATTGCCAGGATCCTTGAGAAGACTTTTTTTCTGGTTGGTTTCTGAAGAGATTGACCTTGTCATGGAAGGGCATGAGCCGCAAATCTCAGATAATTGTATGGGCCAGATTTTCATCTGCCCATTTCTAGCTGGAGATTTTCAAGTATCACCATTTAGAAACTTAGGTTTTCTGAAATACCTCTTCTAGCCATGCCCACAAAGAGGAATCACTCCTGGGACTTAACTCAGCCCCACTTTAGCCTGATACCTGGGTGCTCTTTAAGCCTTGGCACCTTGGGCTGCCCCAGTCTTCTGATCTCTTCTGGGAACCTTGAACCCTCTGTGCTCAGCTGCTCTGTGCAGCCATGATGGTGTCAGTCCTGGCAGAAAAGAGAAAGGGCACAGGGAGGAGCCATTCCTCAAAGCTCATTCTTCAGAGTGCAGGATCTTGGTGTCTTTGGAATGTTACCTCTTAGGACTTTTTGGTTAGTCTTCATGGAACCTAAGAGAATTTACCTTCTTGAATTTTTTGGCTTTCTGTAGTCTCTTTGCCCATGAATATTGCTCAGGATAGAGATATTTTTTGGTCAGTTCTCTTTCCTGTGCTTCTTCTGGCCAACCACTGTCCCATCCAGAGACTTGAACTTTGGGCAAAGCCATTGTGTGTGGAAGACCAAGCAAGTAGATTCCTTGTCTCCATCTCATCCTCCTCCTTCCCCCAGCTGACTCAGAGATGATTTGGTTACTCTCTTTTCCAGTGGGAATTTCAAAGCTGTGTTTGACTTTTAAGTCCCACTGTGGGAAGGATCAGTATAAAGGACTCATGCTCTGGTTTTCTTATCAGATTCATTAGGGAGCTATATTTAGAGACACCCTCAGAATAAAGATATTCTCCTGAGTATTCTTAGCCCTGCCTTTTGGCCAAGTTTGACAATTCTATTCTCATTATCCTCAGTCCTGTTCACATATACTTTTGTGGACCTGAAGACATTCGATAATCATCAAATTCCATGCCATAGTTGACTCCACCAAGCATGGTGTGTCTGAGCTCCTGGTTCATCCCTGGCTTAATCCAAGGGCATTTGTAGTGAACCTCTGTTCTCTGGCTCCAGGTTTAGAAAGCTTAGCCGTTAGCAGGCAGGCTGTGATAGTCACCTTGGGACCCAAACAGGAATTTTTGCTCAGGAAACACTCCTTTTTATTCAATGCCACCCTATTGTCTCCAGTGTCTTATCTGAGTCTCCACCAGATCAAAAATGGCAGTGGTATAGAAGAATGGGAATATAACCTTTCTTTAATTTGCCATTGTAATAAATACAGTATATAGAATGAGCTATTCCTTTGAATCATTACAAGTGTGGACAAGCTCTGGCCAATAGTGACCGTGTCCTAGCCAGGCCAGACCACAATGGCGTTTGTCTGCCTCAGTCGTACTTGCAGCTGACTTTCCACATTAATAGGCCCCTTGGAGTTGGAAAGCAGATTTTGTGAATGTCTTTGTTGCCTAGAGTCTTGTTGAGTTTTCCACATTGTGGTGCAGCTCTTAGGTAGTAGAAAAAGCATGAACTCTGGAACACAAAGGACTGGGTTTAAAACTGGGCTCTCCAACTTAGTGTCTGTGGGTGAATTATTATGTTTTCTGAGCCTTTTTTTTTAAATCTTTCAAATGGGCTTAAAAAGACCCCCTGAGACAAAATTAAATGAGTTTTATAAAGTGCTTCATAAAGTGCCTGGAATTTGTATTTAGAATTTGTACTCAGTAAAAGTCAGGCATTGTCTATTTTTGTTAAATAAATGGTAAAAGATATCCTGGATTGCCTTATTTTGACTGCTTTATGATTAAAAATATATATACTCTATAATTAGATTTTGTGAAGCACTTTTAAAGTAGTTTATTTGTTCATTAAACAAATATTTGTTGAAATACCTAACATAGAATAGTGAACAAATACTTACAGAGAAACTGGAAGTAAGCTTCTGGAAATTGTGCCAAGATTCCAGCCTATAAATTCCTTCATTTTTATGGGAAAATATTTATTTTCTTAGGCATCTTTTAGAACTTTCTGATTGCTTAATACTCACATGCCATGATTCACTATAAAAAATGAGTACAGCCTTCTGTCTTAACCAGAATACCCTGCTGTCCCAGGAAGGAATTTGTTAGTGAAGACTTAGATGCTTCTTGAAAGACCTAGAAATGCCCCAGGGCCTGCATTTTTTTTTTTTTTTGAACACTGGTATGGTAATGGACCAATTAAGTCAAATGCATATCTACAAGTGAGATATTCTAAATTTTAATATATATTCTATATTTGAAATGAAGGCTCAGATTAAATGACTTACACCAAGGCCACAGATCTGAAAATTGGCAGCATTTATATTTGAATTTAAGTCTGATCAATGCAAGGTTCAAAATCTGCTACACTCTTGGCTTCCATTTTCATAGGAATAAGTGTCCTTTTTTTTCTTGGGGGAAGAGCAATAATTCAGGCAGTTGGAGGCAAAGAGGCCCCTGTAAATTGCTATAGGAGAAAGAGCTCTTTTTGATGAGACTGGAGATCTGGCTTCTGGTCCCAGCTCTGCTACCAGCTATTGATAGTTTGGTGATGCAGGTCAGGTAGGGAGGTATTCCCTGAATTTCCAGTTTCTCTGAATGTCTCAGCAGCCTCTCAGCTGTAAACTTTAACCCATCACAGAAAAGTCAGGGGCCCTGGCCTTCTTAGCGCCAAATCTCTCTTTAGCATCTGACAAATGTTTTTTTTTTTCTTTGTGGTTCTATAGACATCAAGGATATGAGATCCAGGAAGTTTAGATCTCAGAGATCCAAGGTGTCAGGTATGGGGACCAGATGTCAGGTTCTTGGTTCCCAGTGCGGAAGAATGGTTACTGTTCGATGAAGCAGATGAGCAGACCAAGCAGATGCAAGCAAGAAAAGTGTGAAAGTTTACTAAAGGGTAGTACCTTTCAGAGAAGGAGTGGGTCAACCCCTGTGAGTGGAGGAGACCCTGAGTTTAACAACATTTTCCCTTTTATGCTGATTCCCTAATTTTATGTTGAGTGGGGGGACGGAATATTCATGGTTTCTCTTGTAAAAAGGTGGAGAATTCCTGGAATGGTGAATCCTCCCCATTTTTAAACTTTTAAGACAATTTCCGAGGGTTGCCATAGTATTTGTAAACTGTCATGGCACTGGTGGGTGTGATTTTCGCTATGTTAATGAAGGTAAGTCATGTGAGGATACTGTGACCTTACCTGTATGCATGCTCCAGAGATCCTCATTTGTGGCCTTGGTCATATCTCCACTTTGTGGCCTTTCTGTCTCTTTCTGGTTGGTCAGTCCTTGGAGACCCCTTATCAGAGACCAAATTACTGGTCAGTTCTTGAGGACCCCTTGACTCATCATCTGTTCTTTCTTGGAAGCCCCCTTTCTAGTCAATTTGTTCCTTCTAGTAGACAAAGCATCTATTTCTCAATGGAAGGCCCCCACCCAGACAAAGCATCTGTTCCTCTTCCTCCTTGTCCCAACCTAACACAAGGGATGTGACATTAGTAATATTGTACCTTCAAATAAAAGCACTGCTCTGAGAAGTTCTAGGATCAAATATTCACCCATTCATAGGTGAGGTAGGATTACAGCCTTGTTAAAGTCCTAGAGAATGGACCAAGTGGTGGTTGGGTGAGGGTGGGGGTGCTGGTGGTGTGGGTGGGGTTAGGGAACTTGTGGCCTTGGCGCCACATGTGGTCTTCTAGATCCTTGAATGTGGCCTTTTGGCTGAATCCAAATTTTACAGAACAAATTCTTTAAATAAACCATTGTGGAGTAGGGGCCACCCAGACCCTAAGACCACCCAGGCCCTATGTCAGGATAGGAAACAACCACTTCTTGATTTCAGAGTGTCTCTCCCATTCCGCATACACTAAGTCATCAGATAAGAGGGATTAGTGGTTCCTTCTTGAAACAGGTGTGGTAAAACACCATGAGATTTACTTTTTAAAATTATTTTTTAACTTTCTCCTTTGAAATAACTGCAACCTTATGGAACAATTACAATAGAGTACAAAGAATTCCCATGCACTCTTCAGCCATATTCCCTAAGTGTTAGCATTTATTGTTTTCTCTTTATACACATGCGCTTTGGAAATTTTGAGAGCCAGTTACTGACATGCTCCTTTACCTCTGTAAAGGGGTACATTTTCTAAAAACAAGGTGGTTCTCTCATATAATAACCAGAGTATAATTTTCAAAAACATGAAATTAACTTTGCTGCAATACTGTAATATTAATATAATTTATAGACCTTATTCAGATTTCACAAGTTGTTCCAATAACTGTTCTTTTTAGCAAAAGAAAAAATATCCATAGCATAAAACATACGATTTAGCTGTCCCGTGTCTTTCATCTGCTTTGATTTGGAGCCATTCCTCAGTCATGTTGCCTTTCACAGCCTTGCCATTTTTTTAAGAGTACCGGCCAGTCCTCTGTAGAATGTCCCTCGGTTTGGTTTTGCCTGGTGTTTTATCATATATTTCCACGTGATCAGATTGATTCGGGGTGTACCTTTGGGGCAGGGGTCCCAGGAGAGCTGCTGGGTTCTTCTCAGAGCTTGCGGTTGGCAGGCAGGAGGCTCACTTTTCCGGGGGATGGAGGATGTTTACTGTCATCATTTGGTCCGGAGCTGCCTCTCAGGTCTCTCCACTGTGAAGGTGCTGTTGTCTCCTTTGTAATTAATAAATACCTTCTGAAGAGATACTTTGGAACTATTTAAATCTCCTGTTCCTCATCACACTTTAGCCCACTAAACCCACTAAGTTTAGGATTCTTGCCTGAAATGTTTATTGCTGTGGTGATTGCCAAGTGGTGATTTTTCTCGTTTTGCTTTTCCTGCTATGTTTATTAGTTGGAATTCTACACCATTGGTTTTTTAATGACATTCCAGAAAGACTCCATCTGTAAAAGAGAAAATATCTGGGCTAAATTAAATCCATAGGAAATAACCCCACCTCCACCCCTCCCTTAATCCCAGAGCCCAGGTTTTCAGCTAAGTGGCTTATCTGCCCATATTTAATACTGTGGAAATATGCAGAGCTGTTGGAAGTTGCTTCTAAGGTCGCTTTCTATTTCAGGTGACAAAATTCCTAACCCTCCCTTAGACCCTTTTATCCTCAGGTTTACCCCACATTTTTTCTCATGAGTCTTGGTCTCATTCTCCCATTCCTGGCCCTCTCTTAACATGCACAAACACACAGACCTCCTTAGAACCTGGCTCCTACAGTGGAAGAGGTGAAAGCTCTCTTCTAAACATTAAAGACTCTTCTCACCTGCAAACGTCTTTCAGGGTGTGGCCGGCAAGTTGACATTCCCCGGACACCTTGACTCCCTTTTCCTTGTAGCTCAGCACCTTCAGTAACCTGCTATCCAATCTTAAAGTCCAGAGACTCAAGATGTACCCAATTAAATTCTCTCTCTTACTCTCCATTCTAAACTAAGTCAATTGGTTATTCCCACTTAGTTTCCTACTATTTAAATGCCGTTTTAAAGACAGAACCCATCAATAACAGAAATAGAACCTCTCTTCCCTGAGGCGCCTGATGCCCAAAACTGTGTTTAGGACTCTTCCCCAGTCCCTTCCCTCATATTTCTGACCTTCATCTCAACTGTCCCCATCTGTGAGCACAATTCTTTTCCTGGGGCAATCCTCCATACTGGAGGCATCAGAAGATCCTTAGATTATTCCAACAACTTCTTATATATTTTTCAGGAAAGAAAATTTTCATTTATATATGGACAACATTAACTGGCTTCTAAGAAAACCTTTTCTCCTATTGATAGACTTTTTTACTTTTAATCTTAGGAAACTGGATCTTCTTTGCTTTGCAATATTATACCTCTCAGGATAAATAGGAACCATCCTCTGGTCCAAAATTCATGGCACAGTTACTTCTTTTTGGAAGAAGAAATACATTTATGACTAATCTTTTGTCATAAATCTTAATCTGGAAATAGAAGTGGTAGGATCGCTAAATAAAACAGACTTTATTTCCCAGGAACTGATGGGTATTGCATCACTAGTTAGTACCAGAAATTACTATCTTTGGAGAAACTGTATTATTCTGAGTAACCTTGTTTCTTTATGAAGAAGTGTTTAGAGATGATATTTTCTTCTTCCCACTTTAAATCATCAAAAGACAGCATTTCTTTGCCTCGTTCTTGAATGGCATAAGGAACAAAAATCTTCTCACCTACAGTTTTTGGCCCCTCTGGGACAGGGAGCTTATCTTCCATGGAAACTCAGTAGCTCAAAAGCCTTTCTAGTACTCTGGTTTAAGACACATTCTTTCTACCAGCATTTAGCCAGAGAAATACATATTCAGAGACTGCAACTTCTGTTAGTTAATACAGTATTTCTAAATATTGATTGATGAAGTAGACTCAATAGCTCTGTAAATTATGTGATAGTTTATCCTAGGCACTTTTAGGCACTTTTTATCCGGACACTTGAATACCTTGACAAAACCCACAGGTAGATTCAGAGTATTATAATAATTAGCTGGTCAGAAAAAGACGTGACCCATAGAAATTAAGGATTGACTATTTCATCTGTAGCAATTCCTGCTGTGGTTACAATTTTGGAGCTTTCAATCACTGTTGTTTGAGGAAGGACTACTCAATATGGTGTCTGGACAACGAAACTCTGAGTAGAACCCATCCTTATCAGTTGAGTAAGAAAGGACATTGACAGCTAACAAGGCATCAGGGACTTTGATTAAATTCTGGAAAAATACCTTAGGCAAGGTGGGACAATTGGAACATCAGTGAGAATAATAACTACAGTGGAATGAAATACATCATATGTTAAAATTCATGAGTTTCTAATGATTCCAAAACAAAAACAAACACATAAACAAAACCAATCCAATGGTCATGTCTGGCAGTTAGAGCCAGGGAACAAACTCACTATCTAAAAATTGATATATAAAGGGAAAAAAGCAAGCATTTCTCCTGTTTTTTCTGTACTTCATTGTAATCAAATAGCTGATGAAAGAAAGTTCGTCTTTATAAAAAAATAGCAGATAATAAATGAAGAAAGAATGATAAAAGAAAGAGTATCAATGTTTTGCCACTGCAACAACAATGGACTTAGGCAATGGTATCAATGACTGCTTAAAACTATTAGATGACAGGCTGATGGGGAACGTTAAAACAGATGGGTCAACCTGCCATCACTTGAACCCACCTATCAATCTTAGCATATCCGAAAGAGAGGCAACCAAATATTTTGCTTTGCGATGAGATACAAGAGGAAATGTATAATACAACCTGTAAGATTGAACCTGATGCTTACTATGTGTCTAGATTTAACTTCTAGTATACAGGAAATATGGAGGAGAGAGGAAATGTTAAACACTATAGGGATGTAATCAGCAAAATCCAGAGTATAGGAAACTCTAGAAGACAACCCAATTTCTTCAAGAGATAAATTACAAGAAAATAAAGAAAGGGAACTCATAGATGTCTTTTCATCTTATGAGTATCAAACAAATATAATGTATGTACTTAGGATCCCAACTCAAACAAAGCAACTATGTGAAAAAAGACATGTACTAGATCATCAGAAAACTTTGAAGACTAATTGCATATTTGATACTAGTAAGTAATTATTCATAATATTTAGATGTGGCAGTGGTATTGTGGTTATGTTTTTAAGAGTCATCTTTTACCAATACTTACTAAAGCATTTACAGATGTGTCTCAGTTTATTTTCTGTTGCTTATAACAGAATATCTGAAACTTGGTAATTTATAAAGAAAAGGAATTTATTTCTTACAGTTATGGAGGCTGAGAAGTCCAAGGTGGAGGGGCCACATGTGGGAGCGCCTTCTTGCTGGTGGAGACTCTCTGTAGAGTCCCAAGGCAGCACAGGGCATCACATGGTGAGGGGCTGAGCTCGCCAGCTTGGGTCTCTCTTCCCCTTCTTATAAAGCTACAAGTCTCACTCCCGTGATAACCCATTAATCCCTGAATGGATTAATTCGTTCATTAGGGCAGAGCCTTCATGAGCCAATCACCTCTTAAAGACGCCACGTCTCAATACTGTCACATTGGGAGAATTAAGTTTCAACATGAATTTCAGATGGGACAAACATTCAAATCATAGCAAGGTGAAATGATATGATGTCTGTAATTTGATTCAAAGTCATGTATTGGGCAGAAAAGTATATATGAAACAAGACTGGTTATGAGTTGATAATTGTTGAAGCTGCCTGACAAGTAAGTGGAGATGTCTTGTAAATTTTCTATAACACAAATGCCTTAGATGTTAGTCATCTCAAAATCAATGTGCTTTTCTTTCTCTGATGAATGGATCTTTTGTGTAATAGAGTTCTCTAGTTTTGAAAAATAAGTTACCGTGTTTTTAATGTTTCTACATTTACGTGGGTACATGCGATAATTTGAGCATGAGTAGAGTGAACCCTGAAATGTCGTGTATTTCCTTCAGTGAGGATACATGTTTATCATGGTATCATCCCTGAAGCCAGAGGCTAATTACTCTTACTGTCTGGCTAGGTTAGCGAAGGGCTGATATTATACCAGCATGTGGACCATGAGAACATAGACTGGACCACGGAAGACTCCTTTACATTCACGGCCTCTTCCCCACCGGCAGCTCTAGGCCCCGAAGAGTTTCATATTACTATTTCCTATGAAATCAATGAGCCTGGACTGCATAGTCATCTGCTTGCAAATACAGGTAATGCCACTGAGACATGGTTAGTGCCTTATCTATTATTATTAAAGGAGGCACAATTTGGAAATAAATCTTTCCATTTTTAATTGTCAATGTCATGATATCAACTTTTGAAATAACACTTAGACTATTACAAAAACATATGTTGTTTCTTTATACATCCTGTTTCTCCAGGCCTCTTCTGTCTCTTCTCATGAGCTTAATAGTTGTGTTGGGGAAAGGATGGAAGTTTAGCTTTAAAGAATTTTATTTGTGCCTCCAAATGGGGACTTCACTGTGCCCATGACTGAAAACTGTTGATAGGAAATGAAAATGAAAAATAGGGTAAGATCTTGAAAGGAAAGGGGTATTGAAAGCTGCACCTGTTTCCATGGCAAGAGAAAGTGTGGTAGTAGATAAGTTAGGTCTGGACATTGACATTTTATAAGTGAATCTAAAGGCTTTAAAACTCAGTTTCCTGAAATGTTGACTGAATTGTGTGTGTATATGTGTGTGTTTATTTAAAATTTAATTTTTTCATATGCCATGAGTAGAAATGCTAATTCAGGTGCTTGAGCAACCAAAGTGTTTTGGATAATCCACTAGGACAGATAAATTTGAGGGGGAAAGAGCTTTACAACTGTCATTTGAAAGTTCTAATGAAATGCCACTTTGTTCTTCATGTTTGAACAGGTGCTGCTGTCAAGGAGGGAGACAAAGTTCTAATTGACCAATCTAAGTTAGATGCTTCCAACCTCTTATTTAAATTGCCCAAATCTCAGCGCTCTTCTTATGAAATTTGGTTCCAGCTTACATCTCTGCCTCACCATGGAACCATTATGGTTGGAGAAAGAAATATTACCAAAGGAAAACCCTATTTTTCCCAGCATATAATCAATAAGCTTGGAATCACATACTTCCACGATGACTCTGAATCACTGGCTGATAATTTTACCTTTGCAGTTTGGCCAAACCAAAAGAGCAAGTCCACCACCAAACCCGAAAGTGACTTTCTTGAAGAGATGTTTAATATCACCATCTCTCCTGTTAATGACCAGGCACCAGAA
The DNA here is from genome assembly GCA_963574885.1 of Lepilemur ruficaudatus. NCBI lineage: Eukaryota > Metazoa > Chordata > Mammalia > Primates > Lepilemuridae > Lepilemur > Lepilemur ruficaudatus. The sequence continues at coordinate 9,238 of CAUYRT010088741.1, read as the reverse complement.
TTAAAGACAAAAGGACTTCGCTTGAAAGTTCTGCAGGGCAGTAGATTGGTTGTGGGACCTGAAAACCTGAAAGTGGAAGATCTAGACAGTTCTCCAGATGAGATCAGATATGTGATCCTCCGTAATCCTAATAATGGCTTTTTGGCAATGGCTTACCAACCAGACACACCTGTTCATCATTTCACACAAGCGGACATTGATGGTTTTCAGGTGTGGTTCATACATGATGGAAGCCAATCCTCAGGAGTGTTTTACTTTAGTGTGACAGACGGTGAACACCGCCCTCTCTACAAGCTCTTCCACCTGGATGTCATTCCTGTCTCCATCACCCTTGTGAACCTCACTGACCTACTTCTCCCACAAGGCCAGACAACCGTCCCCATCACCAGTGCTCACCTGTCAGCCATGACCAATGGGAGGAGCCCCCATGTCACTTACAAGGTAACATGGCCCCTCCAGCATGGGCACCTACTGATTGAAAACCAGGTGGTAACCAGCTTTGGACAAGAGGATCTAGATTCAGGAAGACTCTCTTACCACATGACAAATCTCACTGCTGCAGAAGACCAGCTACAGTTCTCACTGTTTACACCAGAAAGCAACCTGACAGGACAAACACTGAGCATCAGAGTGCAGCCTTTACTGCGGGTTATGTCAGACTTGAAAATTGCCAATGGAGTGGCTCATCAGCTAAGAAGAAAGGACCTAGATGCTACTGAGCTGGCTAATATGACTAACAGTGATCCCAGATTTGAAGTGACAGAACCCCCTGTCCATGGAAGGCTAGTGTGGAGAGGGCCTCGCAGCACCGTGATGGAAGACGCTACTCTGTTCACTCAGAGGGACATTGACCAAGGGCTGCTACTGCTTGACCCACACGCCAATCTCACAGGCACCGATGTGCTGAACGACTCCTTCACTTTCTTTCTCAGGGCAGACCATGTACAGCCTGCAGTTGGTTATCTCCCTTTCATCATAGTGCCAACTGACCCCTTACTTTTGCAAACGTTTACACCAGATGTTCCTTTATTTGTCACTGGAGATAACCTTGTGACCTCAGTTCTCTCTCAGGAAAAATCTGTGGTTTCCTCAGGACCCATGACAGGGACAGAAACTCTGGGGAAGCTGACCCGGAACAGATGGAAGGAAGCAGATCCCTGGGGACAACACAGGGGTGAAGAGCCCAGTGTGGATGGCAAGGTCTCTCCCACCAAGGTCATTGGGCTACCAGCTGTGACCAAAGTCAGCCCTGGGGCATCCACTCAGCCCAGGGAGAGCGGCTACCCTCTGATGGTCATCCTGCCTTTGACTGTGGTGATCTTCTTGCTGATAGTGGCCGCAGTGGCCTTGTGTGTCTGGCTGCTGGGCCGGAAGGTAGAGAAGGCAAAACCCCTTATCAAGCCCCAGGTCAACCCAGAGGCCACAGCCCCAAGTCGTAGGCTAGAAAGAAGCACGACCGTTCCTACTGTCACAGTGACACCCCTTATACAAAGCTCCAGCAGCCCTCCCACCGGTCTTTTCAGGGCCCCTCAATGTGAGCCAATGGCCCCTCCTGTGTCTGAGCCAGTGGAAAAATGTGCTCCTTGGGAGACGTGGATGAACCTGGATCCCGACATGGTCAAGCTCTGCCGACAAACCAACCCAACGCTGAAACACAACCAGTATTGGGTGTAGACTGAGAGCTGTCGTTTTTCATAGATCACCTACTGTGTACCAGGCACTGGGATATAAAGGCAAAGAAATGCCAGTTGGATGAACTGAGAAAAGCCTGGCCCCGCTAGTGACGCAGTTCTCAGCCACAGCCCCATGGTTACACGTTGGTGGGTGTTTGCTGTAACTTTTGTACAATACTCATGGGCTTTCCACAATGCACTCTGTGTGTCCTCTCCCGGACCCGACTTTCTCAGTATACATAAGTTGGTCAATATTTAAACCCTTTACCAAGGTGCTACAGAACACGTTGGCCCCACTGAAAACAGCAGTATTAACTTGGGACATAGAGTTAAAGGAAGAAGGCTTCGAATACTTTTCATTGAGGATTCACTCTGAGTGAGTCAGCAGGAAGCACAAGAACTATTTCAGCATGTAGAAGAGGTAATTTATCAAATCAATGAGTTTGTTTGTGTAGTGCTTTTCTGTAATGTCTTTTCCTCCTTGGAGTCTCTAAGTTGGATTTCCTAATGTAGGAAGTGCCTCGATGCTCCAGGTAGTGGGACACTTTGGCCCCTTTTGAAAATATTCACTGAATGCATTGTGTTTCATCAAGAGACTTTGTCTTTTCTGATTTGTAAAATCAGCCTAGAATAGAAATGTTATTTGAAGCCCTAATGGACAGAAAAGTTTGTTAAATGCTTTTGTGATGCTTCAATTTGGCTTAACTTTACAATGAACTGGAATAATGGCAAATTTGTATTTGAATTGTCCAGTTGAGCCTACCACTGGCCAACTCAAGCTTCAACTTCTGTAATTGTAAAATGAAGATATCAGTACTAGTATTAGCAATGCTTTGGGCTGCAAATCACAAGACATCCACTATCACTGGCTTAGGTTCAGGGATTGGAACCTTTTGTCTGTAAAGAGTCACTTAGTCAATATTTTAGGCTTTGCGGGTCACATATAGTTTCTGTCATACATTCTTCTTGTTTTGTTTCAACAACCTTTTAAAATGTAAACAAAATTCTTAATTCTTGGATTTGGCTGACAGACCTTAGTTTGCCAAGCATTGGTTTAGGAAAAAAAGTGTGGAATTATCTCAATTAAGGACCATGCTGGGGTGGGCATTCTAAGGCTGGTTCAGTAGTTCAAGGATGTCATCAGGACTCAAGCTCTTTGGTTCTTTCTTCTCTACCTTCCTCAAGCTGTTAGCATTTTGTTCTTCTATTTACTTCCTTATGATTGTAAGATGGTTGCTAAAGCTCCAAACCACACAACCACATTCAAAGGCAGAGGTCACAGTGGAGGAAAGAGAGATATGGCAAAATAAAAGACAGACTCTTGTTTTATTATTATATTTCTAATCTTGTAAGAGGAGTTCCTCCCCAAACATTTTTCCCCTTTTATGTCTTATTGTCGAGAACTGGGTAGCATGATTTCCATCCCTTGACCAACCACTGGCAAAAGAAGATGGGATTCTCATGACTACCTGTCCTCCTTGGGCTGTGAGAAGAGTCTACCAACTCAGAGATACCATATAATTAGGGAGGGATTGGGGCATAGCATTGAGACAGACAATGAATAGGGTCTATTGAAATATTCTTCAAGTATTGAAATACTTGGGATTTTGATCTTTCAAATTGGTGTCTAATATTAAATATTTCCTTTTTATGTTTTAATGATTTTCTTAAAGCCAGAGGCTGATGTTTTTTAGTAGAGGTGGGATTGGGCTGTGATGGAGGTAGTTGAGAGGGGAGATATCCCCCCTGGAGGACATTTGGCAATGGCTAGAGACATTTTTGGTTTTCAAAACTGGTGGGGGGAGGGTGCTTCTTGCAACTAATGAGAGGAGGCCAAGGAGGCTGCCAAACATCCAGAAATGCACAGAACAGCCCTCCATGACAAAAAATTGTCCGGCTCAAAATGTCAGTAGTGCTGAGATTGAGAAACCCTGGTTTAAGCCATAATGAAGAGTTTTCTTGTATACCCAAGGAAGGATTAACAAACTTATTGGCAAGTCTAGGCAAAAACTATATTCTAAAAACAGCATGGTGGGGTGAAAATTCCACAGCATATTGAAACTCTGATTGGCTAATGGTACACATGAACATTTTCAAAAAGAGGATATTAAAACCCAAGCAAAACTTGAGAGCAGACTCATTTCTTTATATTTCTCCTTATCTTACTTAGAGAACAATTTTTCTAACAGGTGGAGCACATCAGGAGAAAAACAAATGAGGTAGGATATTTATAAAGGTAAAGATGAGGTCAAAGTGTCCTCAAAAGTCTGATGCCTCTGATGAGTTCCATATGGAAAAGACGCTTTTCTCACTCCCTCTCGTTTCTGCTCCTCTAAGTCACACTTCCCTCCCAACCCAATTTTAACTGCTCTTTGTGAAAACACATTTCACAGTCTACAGAATAAATGGAAGCATAGCATATTTGGGCCTAGAGACACCTACTCATGTCTTAGATCCTTGTATCTAATGCCACGGACAACTGTTGACTGCCATCCCTGGCATGGACAACTGTTGCTGAAGAAAACTTCTCTACTCTTCTTCCAAAGTATACTTCCTTCCTGCATTTCTGGACTTCTGAGTTATATAGCTCCTTTCAAGTGTTTTTGTTTTAGAAAGGAGGAGGAATGAGAGTCTTAATCTAAAGTTGGCTTGATCATTATGCAACTCAAAGTTGTTCCTATGCCTGTTCTACTCTGGGCACTTGGAAGGAATAGATTGGCAGCGTGTGCTCGAGTCTGCACACACAGGGGCAGACTAAGGAGCGTGGCTGCATCCAGTAAGTGGGCTTTGCTCCCCCTCGACTGGGCAAGGGGAATGCCCGTTCTTTGTGGAAAAGCCAGATATACTTGGCTCAGTGAGCACGTTGGCCTCTTCCTTGCTTCAGCCATAAGATCTCTGGAGCTAGGATTACCAGCCTGGCCAATCAAAAATATCTGACTTCCCCTACTCTTTTTCCTGTTAATTTTGTAGCATCAAACATAAAATTGGTATCCATATTGGAAGGAGACACGCACAGGCACTTTAAAATAATAATTCACAGCGTCGTTTTATGAGCTTGCCTGCTTGTGCAAGAACATCAGTGTGAGATCCAGATGCCAAAACTCAGTAATTAATCAAGAAATTAATAGAGAGTTTGGAAAGTTTTCCTCCAGAGGCTCTGGAAGATTCTACTGATTTGCATATGGGTTCAATTAAAAGGAAACAATGCCTACCATTTGGTGCTGGCTCAAATAAGCATGAAAAAATATTTTGGCAAAGCTTTGTTTAATTTTGAAAATCGAAGTTTTAGAAATTGAAATCAGTCTGAAATGGCTTCTTCTATATGCAGAGCTATGACTGAATAGTTTCAACTATTTGTCACAATGAATTCACTGATTCTTAACAAGTGATTGGTGAATTAATAAGTGCATACCAGAGGTTAATATCAGAAGAGTGACAGATTTTTGCCTAAGAGAAGGTATACTTGGGGGTGGGCTTGCACTGGAGGCACAAGAATGGCTCACTGAGTCCTGTCTCCCACCCTCCTCATTTCTCAACCCAACGATGCATTCCCTGTCCCTTGATGTGCCCTGGGCCCAGTGATGTGGCAGAGTGGTTGAATAATAGACTCCAGGTCTGTTTTGGATCCTGGCTCCCTACTGCCTAGTAATGTGACTTTGAGTAATTATTCGATTTCTCTGAACTTTAGTTTCCCTAGCCAAAAAATGGGGATAATAGTATTAGCACTCAGCTCTTTGGGTTTTGTTGGGATTTAGTGATATAATCACCTGATATTAATAGCATAATAATGTTTGAGCAGTATTTTTAATGCATCAGAGACTATACTAACTGCTACAAGAGAATTTTCTTACCTAGGGACTTAATGTACTTTAAAAGAACTGGAGGCCGATAGTCAAAATTAACCTCTGGTGTACACTTATTAATTCACCAAAGCAGTGTATTACTGGTAGTGGAATCTGAGGTGGGTGATTTAGGGATAGATGAAGTGTTTGAAGAAGGGAACTTCCCTAATGCTTATGCTCTACCTGGCACGCAGGACCTTCTTCTTAGTCCTTTGATGGAGACTTGGTAAGAAAATGGACGAAGGAAAGAACACTTCAGGAACACTTACAGGAGACAGACTCAAGCTCAGAGATTAAATGTTTTCTACCCTGCAGAGGGGGCAGAGCCTTCCATAAAATACCCTGCACCACTGCCTTCCTGTCCACACAGGGATCAGTCTGCACATCCACCAGCCCCTGGATCTGGAACCCTTACCTGCCCTTCCCTCCTCCCAACCCAGCAGTTCTCAGGCATCCATGGACTGGCAAGTTCCATTTCAGTTCTAGGACTGACAAAGGTCTGCCACTTTACAAAAAAAATTAATATCCTTAGCAAAACAAAAAGTACCATCATCATAATTTCATTTTTACATGAATATTATTTCATGGGGGAGAAAACAGCCCTTTATGAAAAATTCTTTCCTTTGCCCAGATTTGACTTTGGCCTGGGAAGACTTCAGCACACACCAGTGAGGTCAGGAAACCACCTGGAGGCCGTGCTTATGGGTGCTTAGGTCAGAGCAGAGGCAGAAGCCAGGCAGAGGGGGACTCAAGCTCCTCCATGTTGCTGCTCCTTAGGAAGACGTGGTCGGCGGTCCCTGGTGCGTGTGTGGACTTGTAGTAGGAGACAAGTGGGAGCAAGGGGTAAATTTGCTACTAGAGAGTCCAGACGATACCAGTTCCATAGACATGCGACCTGTGCACTCACACAGGCCTGTCCTCAGAAGGGCCTTGAGCTTGGTTTAATGCTCTGCCGTTACCATCTTGAACTACTATTAATTTTTTAACAAGAGGCTCCAGATTTGCATTTTTCACTGGGCCCCGTAAATGATGCAGCTGGTTCTGAGTCCTTACTGAATTTAGTTGATAGGTGTATCAGATACCTCTTACGCACTGTCTCAAGTTCTCTCACCTTTGCTTCTTACTCTAGCTACAGCCATGGCTACCAATTCCAAGCGTGTTTGCAGCTATAAATGAGCGTGCAGTGTGCCTTGCACTTCCTGTCCTGGGGCTGCTCCATCTCCACAGCATGCTTGTGGGAACTTGTGCTTGCACAACCTGGAAGTGGGGAGAGTTAATGTCCCATGGAACAGCCCTAGTCCAGGGGAAGAGTGAAGCCTGTAAATGCTTCCTCCTTGCATCCAAGTGCCCAGTTCTTAAATGCATTCTGTAAGCCTTCTCAGAACATCCTGAAGACTGAACACAGTGCTTTAGGGTGTGAACTCTTTTCCGTCCTTGTTTTTTCATCCGCGTCCCTCACTCCTGCTCCCACTCACAGAGGAATCTTTGCTTTTGAGAAAACCCAGGCTAAGAGAATAGTTCACATTCTCCCTGTATTGTGTGCTCTAGGATTACAGACCCTGTGGCTGGGGTCCATTGCCTCATGGCTCTTGTGTGACCCTTAGGCACACTGTTAGATCCGGGTCACTTGCCTCCAGGACCTCCTCGCTGCAGGATCCCTTACCTGGTGCAGCTGAGGTCTGCTGAGACTCTGCTGTTGGGAGCCAGGAGGCCTTGTGCTTGTGGGAGACCCTGGCCCAAGGCTCTCTTCTAGAAGCATGCTGAGGAGATGGCTTTCACCAAACCAACTTCCAGCTTAACATCCCCTCACTCTTCATTGCAGCTTCTCTGCTGGTCATGTTGGGTCCCAGAAACAATAGCCCTTTTACCACAACTTTTTAACAGACCAAGATTTACTACGTTTTGTAATATTTTAGAAAGGTTCGTTTGCATGTATTTCATTTCACCAGGCTCATGCCTCTGCAAAGACAACATAACCTCTCTTTTTTAAAAAATAGTAGCTTTATTGAGATATTTACATACCATGATATTCACCCCGTTAAGTTATACAGTTCAATACTTTTTAGTATTTTCAGGATTGTGCAACCATCAGCACAGTTTTAGAACATTTTCATCACCCTCAAAGAAGCCTTGTACCCATGCACCCGTTAGCAATCACTTTCCATTTACTCCCAATTCCTGCAGCTCTGGGAAAATACTAATCTACTATCTGTTTTTATAGATTTGCCTTTTCTGGACATTTCATATGCAGTCATGCACTGCAATAACGATGGTGGTCCCATGAGATTATAATGAAGCTGAAAATTTTCTATTGCACGAATATTTCCCTTTGTATTGCAGTTGCTTGCAGTCTTCAGTACAGTCAAATGCTGTAAAGGTTTGTATCCCAGGAGCAACAGGCTATGCCAGATAGCCTAGGTGTGTAGTAGGCTATACTACCTAGGTTTATGTAAGAACATTCTGTGATGTTTGCACAACAATGAAATCACCTAATGACATATTTCTCACAATGTGGCCAGTCCTTAAATGACTCATGACTGTATATAGAATCACATATTATATAGTCCTTTGCAGTTGCCTCCTTTCAGATAGTATAATGTTTCCAAAGATCATCTGTGTTGTAGTATGTAGCGGTTCCTTTTTATGGCTGAGTAATATTTCATTGTATGGATATGCCACATTTTATTGATCTATTCATCAGTTAATGAACATTTGGATTTTTCCATTTTTTTATTATGAATAATGTATGAGTATATTCATGTTATGTACATGTTTTTGTGTGAATACATGTTTTTATTTCTCTTATACCTAGGATTGGAATTGCTGGTTCATTTGGTAATGTCACGTTTAACCAACCGAGCAACTGCCAGACTATTTTCCAAAGTGGCTACTGCATTTTATATTCCCACCAGCAGAGTATGGGGGGTCCAATTTCTCTAAATCCTCATCAATACCATCATTTGTCTTTTTTATTTTAGCCATCCTAGTGGGTGTGAAGTGATGTGGTTTTGAGTTTCCCTGATACCTAATGATATTCAACATCTTCTGATGTATACTACTTACTGGCTATTTGTATATCTTCTTTGAAGAACTGTCTATTCAGATCCTTTGGCCATTTAAAAAAATTGGGTTATTTGTCTTTTTGTTGTTGAGTTTTAGGTGTTATTTATATATTCTGGATACTAACCCTTATCAGATAAATAATACACAAACATTTTCTTCCTTCTGTGGGTTGTCCTCTCACTTTCTTGATGGTATCCTTTGAAGCACAGAGGTTTTTTTTTAACTGTTTTTTTTTCTTTATTGAAGGGTAATTTACATATCATGTCTTTACTCCGTTTTAAGTGTACAATTAAATAGTTATTAGTAAATTTACCAAGTGTACAGCTATTCACATAAATCAGTTTTAGAGGATTTCCTCCCCCCTATTAAGACTCCTAATACCCATTCCCAAATACATTTCAAGCATGCCCCTCCCCGGCACCGTGATCACCACAGCTCTCGGATGTGGGTCTACCCCCCACCCCCCAAATACCTAGTGAACACCACCACCATTTTAACACCATAGTGTTAATCAGTCAGTACTAATTTGATGGCGAGTACAAGTGGGGCCCATTCTTCGGGTCTTGTGTCACCTCACTTTGTATAATGGGGTTAAGCTTAATCTAGAATAATATAAGTGGTGTTAGCTCACTGTCGTTTCTTAAAATTGAGTTATATTCC
>CAUYRT010088740.1:0-12561 GCA_963574885.1 Lepilemur ruficaudatus | reverse complement strand
ACCCAATGAATGTTAGTACTATATGTGCGCTTAATTGTTGATCACTTAATCTTTCTCTTATTCAGTAAGCATGTTAACTTTCCAGTGCCTTGGTTTTATGTAGGCATCTCGTATGAGTCACTCCATCTTATATGTGCTTATATGTGCACTGGCTTTTTATCTTGCCCTCTGCACCATGCACTCATCAAAAAAGAAAAAAAAAAGAAGAAGATCAAAATCTCCTATGACAACTTTACAGGTTTTTTACCTCTCTCGCTTCCTATTTTTACTTCACTTTTATGCTTCTGACAATATCCAATACATTTCTGCAAATGTGTGTATGTGTATTTTCTATTTACCACAGATTTTTCTTCTTCAGGGTACCATGTTTGCAAAGAATATCTGATTTTGAAAGAGGGAAACTCATGGATAAAACTTAAATACATATTTCCAATTATTATTTTGAGTAATTTTTAAAATTGAGTCATCAAATTATAGACTCTTATCTATACACGCAAGTCAGATAAAACATGCATAAGCATTAAAAACATGTCTTAATTTATGTTTTATCCTTTTTTCAATCTAAGAAATCTTGAAGGCTATAACAAAATGAACTACTGTTACCTTCATAAAACATCTTACGTTGTTATCCTAAACACATCTACATAATAGAAAATGCTCTACTGAATGCCTATTTGACAGAATATAATCACAGCTATTTTGAAAAAAGATACAGAAAAAAGCTTTTAAGAAGCCAAATGCTTTATAAAACTTGGCTCTGAAGTAATTTTCATAAGTCACGGTACAGGAATATGTCATTAATGTAACTTCATTAATTTAAGGTCCTTTCAAAATGTTTGAAAACTAAACCTTTTGGTCAGAATCTAAAATTATTTGATATTAATGTCAAAGAAAATGTATTGATATTCCCATGTAGTTTCAAATTGGAGCACAGAAATTAATAATATAATACATTCTTATCATTGCTTTAACGATATCTGACTATAGACGATCTTAAGAGTTACAAATTATGTAATGTATCATTTTTAAGAGTTATAAATTATACAATATATTATTTTTAAAACAACAATGGTTGTCTTATGATCTTTAAGTTTAGAACAGATGATAATTATGTAACATTCCAGTTAAACTATGCCCAGGGAGAGATATCTCAATACAGACCCTGGGTTTCAATATTATTGTTTGTTGCTTTTTGTTTGTTTGGTGGTTGCTTGTTTCTTTAGTTATGCTTATATCTAGTGGTAAAGTCACTTATTGGGCTGGAATATATTATATATTCCTTTACATCTTTATATTGAAATAAACTCATATTTTTCTATTTAGGTAAATTTGAGACAAATCTGCTTTAAAATATAGGTAAAATATTAAGTCAAAATAAGGTTATACTATCCTTTAACTTTCCCATAATATTATTTTATTTTTATGTTTATATGTTCTGAAAATGATAACATAATTCCATAAAACCAACAGCCTACAAACACATAGAAAGATGCCCAAACTCAAATTAAATCAACCCTGAGATACTGGACAACATGCATTAGATATACTGATATAAATTTAAATGAGTGCTAGTAAGGACAGATAACCTGGATGAGGGGGGATACTCACATGCACCTAAAAGAATGTGGGCTTTAATAGGCTTTTGAGAAAATGAATTAACGATACGAACAGAATCTTTGACTCAGAAAGCACTCTTGCGGGAATCTATCCCACTGAAGGAAAAAAGAAAAAAAAAGATTTCAAGGATTTTGGGGTAAAATACAGGATCATTGTTATAGAATGTTTATAGCAGTAAAAATTAAAAAAAAAAAAACAGCATAAGTGATATCAGAAAGTGTACAGTTCAATAAATTATTACCAGATTTATTATGAAGAAATAAACTGGAATATACCAGTGCTGTGTGTGTGTGTGTGTGTGTTTGTGTATGATATAGAAATAATCACAAAAATGTTAATGGTTATTATAGAATGATTACAAAAAATATTTTATGAGGCAAAATAATATATATTATTTCATGTATGATCTATAATTTCAAGTGATAGTAGTCTCATTCCTAAACAATTCAAAAATCACCTTAGTTACCTCAAGAATTTTTACAATCTGGAAGAAGATACTTTGAGAACTGGCAGCTATGATGACATTAATATTTATGTGGCATTATATTTTTGCTGTCTCCAAGAAAGCAACCGAGGCAACAGCTGCTGCATACAGCAGTGTGTGTTATTTGGTTTGTGGATTTTTTTTGTATTTTCACAGAATAGATTTTGAGATTCATTTGCAATTATATTAGTTAATTTATAAGAAAAATTATTACTTTCTCCTTTTGAAAAATGATACATTTTAGTATTTAAATGGTTCTAGAAACAAATAAGTGAACTAGTCAAGCCCCATAATAACTCATCCTTACAATTAATCGATGTTGCATTAACTGCTGACTGGCCTACACGCATCGCTTCAACAAAACATATCTCATATTTACCCTTTCTTCTTTAACAGCATTTGAATGATGAGTATATAGAATCAAGAAATCTAATTAGTTACAATAAGCTTATTTCTCCAGCAATGTATCACATATTCCAGCTAACATAATAGATATCTTCTTCATTTCCTCTCCCAGATATTTTTGAAAGAGTTGTATTCCCTGCTGTGTATATATGAGGACACTATAATAGGAAAGTGGTATGATCCTTCATTTTTAAAAAATACAAAGCATAAGAAACACCCCCAGTAATGGTACAATGGGTGACAATATATTTTGGACATTGGGATAGGCAGATGATGCCAAGTATAAGTCTAGCCAGGCATGGTGGCACTCACCTGTAGACCCAGCCACTCTGGAAGCTGAGATGGGATGATTACTTGACCCCAGGAGTTTGACGATGCAATGAGCTATGATCATGCTTGTGGATAGCCACTGCACTAGCTCCACCTGGGCAACACAATAAGCTGCTGAATCTCTCTCTCTCTCTCTCTCTCTCTCTCACACACACACACGCACACACACACACACACACACACACACATCAGTACAACAGTAAGTCTAGAAAATGGAGGTGAAATTCTTATTGAAGGCTACATACAAGCACTGTGAGACAAGAAGTAATGTACTGATAAGATGAGATAATGTTGGGGAAAAAGAGAAAGAAATCAGGTGGCTACTCTGGAAATTATAAATAATTCCCCAAACTACAGTTCTGGCTGCTGACATCTAAAGATGGCCTCCACATTTAGAGAAATATATTTAGCAAATAAGAGAACACTCATTTAAATTCAAAGAACACAATTCAGTAGCCATTTGTAAAGGTCTATTTTGATCACTGTAGGACCACACACATGTTTTTAAAAAATTATTGTCCTTCAGTCTCTTCCTGTGGAGACATGATCTCTCTGAATCTAGAATATAAAAGGTCATATTCCCAGGGTAGAAAGTTCTGGCAAATAATGGAGCTACCTAGATTGGAGTGATAGGCAAATCAGACAGATTTTAGAAGAACCTCTCCATTCTTATGCTCTGCTCGACACTGTTTGCATGAGCATTAAGTGCCATTAAATGAAAATGAATGAAAGTCAAGTCCATCAAAGAAAACACTATCAAGGTGTGATGTGAAACTGTCACAATAACGCTGATAAAACACCTTGACATCTATTGTACCACCTGGCAGTATCATCTTTGGAGAAGGAAATGTGCTGATTTTCAAAGGGGTTTACCATGAAATGATCATCAAATCTGGGACATTTACTCTGGGAAAGGTGCACAGTATTCTAGACTATTATTTATAAATAGTCATTCTCCCAAAGGAAAGATGACAAGGAGCAAAACCTGCTGTGTGCTGCAGCCCTTTTTTAAGAAGAAAACACTTTAGGCTGAAAAAAAGATTAAAAAAAAAAAAAAACACTGTCTTAACTGTCACTGCTGTGAAGGTCATTCTGTTTCATGGCATAAGTTTAAAAAGAAAACAGAAACTGGTTAAATCTTCAGAATCTAATAATTAATGCAGTTTTTTTATTAGCAGACAGAATATTTTCACTTCCTGGGCATGGAGAATATTTCTATAGTTGTGGGGGAAAGGAAAGAAAATATCCAATGATTGTTTATAGAAATATTCTCTTCCAAGAAGGAGCTATTTTTAAGGGAACCATTAATTCTACTAAATTTGTCTCTATAACACATGCACATGGTGTATAAATCATAATCCATCATCAAACATCACTATATTAAAAAGATTGGAAGAAATTAACTGAAATAAGTAAAATAATTAAAATTTTAAATTGCTAATTAATTAAATAATTGTTTCATTTGTAGATAAATATAGACATTATTATCAGACTTTGATAGCGACACTGCAGTCTTCTTTCCTCTTTCAGTCTTACCAAGAGATCTAAAATGATCTTCTAATAATCGAGTCAGATACCAGAATTTGAAACTGATATAGGAGTACCTTTGTTTAAAAAGATAGCTGGCTTACTAAGAGCCTACAAAAATACACTTTGAACTATTTTAGCCTGGGAGGGGGTGGGTAATGATTCACCAAGTTCTTTCTCCCCCTCAACTGAGAGACAGAATATTTGTATTATTTAAATAGTACTGTGTAATGATATCTCCAGAGAGTATCATGGAAATTAGTGTGATTATGCTTATAAAACATATTGGGACCTTGACCCTAAGTTGCTCTATTTGTAATCAGAATTGTAGATATACAATGTACCATGCCAGTGCCTTCATAGTGACTTAATTTAGAACTGTATATGAGGTATCTGCCCTCCTATCTGATCTCCTATCGCTATCTTGCCATCCTCCTCCCTCCCAAGTCTACCTTCATCCTTGCATGTCACTTCACCACTTTGCCACCTTCACTATCATGTCCTCTAGTCACTCTTTTAATGTTCTGCTATGATTCCTGTGAGCTACACCTGGAACCCTTACTCTGGCACTCTCATTTAGAATTAGCTCAGTCTATTTTGGTGACATCACAAATCAAAATGAGTCCTTTTACCACCAATTTTTTCTCATCCTCTTTGTCCACTTTTTTGTTTTAGCAGAAACTTGACATTTCCTAAACAACAATAGCCATCTCACCCAAAGGCCAGTTATGAAGAGGCCATATTGTCTCTCCTGGTTCCTTATTATGGCAGAGAAGGTAGTAAGGGCATACTTCTTGCTAGTCTGAGGGACTTCTCATTTAAAATATTGGCAGTATTGTATCTTATAGTCAGCTGATTTTAAAAAAGTAAACATTAAAAAATATTGGCAGTAGAGTGGAAAGAACACAGATTCTCTGCTTGTGTCACCGTGAGTAAGTTACTTAACTTCTTTGAGTCTTGATGTCTTCCTTTGTAAAATGGATAAAACCTCAATATCTGTAAGCTTCACTAACATGTGTTTGCAAATGGAGTCATGCTAATAAAAATTACTAAGATTTCATTTAAATTCTCCTCCATATGTTCACATGGGGTTTGTATCCATCTACCGTATCAGTATAGAATCCTATGTCTACTCATGAACAAGTTTGTTTTTACTGATTTTGCCACTGCTCCAGGAGGCTCTGCTGTCAACTAACTGCTTGGCCAAGTACTACCCACCAACACTTCTCATACTTTAGAGTGGGAACCTTGTTAACATGCATATTCTGAATTAATAGATGCTGTTGGTCCATGGGCCAAAATTGAAAGATCACAACTTTCAGAATAGTGCCAAACTCAACTTTTCCCTCCTATGTCCTATCCCTGAGCCCTCTCAACAATGAATCATCTTGGCGATCTGTGTTAAAACTAGTTGGAAGAGTTTGTCTTCCCATCACATTATTCATTTTCCTATATGTTAGCAGCATTTATTTCAACAGCCTTTTTCTCTGTCCATAGAGCACACATGGATCCATGCAGGTGTGCTGCAGAGAGGTTTCATCTACAAATAAGAAACTCCCATTTAATAATTAATGGTTTGTAATGAACCCACTTTGGCCTGGCACCTTTTTTGTTTTAAGGGGCATTCTTTTCAACAGAAAAGAAATCATCTTTTGTAAGATCTTCCAAAAAAGTTCACCATGTATTCCTGCCTGAACTTTACCAGTAGGAAATTGACAGTTTAAATACCAGCTTGGGTCCCTGATGTTATAATAATAACTACTTTCTAGAGTTGTTTTGAGTATAAAAAATAATGCATGGGCAGCATGTGGTTCATAGCATGAGCTCAGTAATTGTTATCTATTTTGATTTTCCATCAATACTTATTTCACACTTGAAGTGATAAATGTCCTATAAAACAACATTCCCCTTAGTAGATTCATAGTTCTACAATAGCATCTAATTGATAACAAACTCTAAATTTTAAAAATGTGTTTATTCAGCAGGTATATAATGAGTACCAACTCAGAGATAAACCAGAAAATAAATGAGAAAACAAAAAAAGCTGCCCTTATGGAGCTAACATTCTGGAGGGGAATCAGAATCAAATATTCATTTACCTTTTCATTTCACATTATCTGGGAACAAAGTTTCCATATTTAATAGGCTCTTGGCATGTATACCTACACCACCATGGTCAAAATCACCACCACCATAGCCACCATTTTACCACTAGCAAGGACAAGAAAGGTCAACCATCTTGTATTCTTGCCCCAAATATTATCTAAGACATAGGTGTTTCTGGACAAGTAATTTACCCTCTTACTTATGAGCCTACTCATCTATAAATTGTGTCATTGAACTGTATTAGCTCCAAGGACCTTCCTAACTCTATTATTCTATGATATTATGATTATACCTCTCTTTCCAAATATTCAAAACTAGGATCCATTATCTCTTTCTCTAACTATTTCACAGACTGGTTTACATGTTTGTTTGTTTGTTTATTCCCATCCCACACTTGCAGACATCTACACTAACCCTAATAATCACATAGTGGAACCTCCTGGCATCCTGATTTTAAAGAAACTTTTTCCTCATGCTATTTATGATCATATTCACTCATCGGTCATTTACACCTTATATAATCATGCCTGGTAACTTGCCATCAAATACCATATTCCAATCTCAAAATTTCAGGTATCTTCTCACTCCCAGGTCTCACAAAGTAATTTATTTTCCTCTTTACAGTCACCAAAAGCTTCAACCTAAAGTGCCTTCTAATTAATAGAACTCATTTGTTTCTTTCTAGCTACCTATTTCCCCTGACAGGGATGGTCAGCCAATTCCATGCAAGCCTTCTTGCCTCTCCATAATTATGTTCTTTGGTGCCATCAACAATAGTCACCAGTGCCTCACCATACACATTTACTTCTCCCTTGCCTTCCCTAGGCTGCAGAGCATAGCTACAAGTATCAATGCCTTACATCTAGCCCACCACAAATTCATGTATCTAGTATCAAATGGTATCTTCATGCTGCTTTAAAAGCTCTTAAGTAATATCTTACTGATGCTTTTTTCTTGAGGTATAAATCCTCTTCTTTTTCTCATTTTTGACAGATATTCTTTCCTCCTATTCGCTTGAGATGAAGAGCTTCTGATACACTATCCCCATTCAGTTTTTGTTCTTCATCTTTGAAACAGACAAAAATGGTTTTTGTCTTTTTCTCTTTTCATGGTTTACTCCCAACTCTAATGCTCTTATTTTATTTCCTTATGTGCTCCCTGAATATTCCCACTTTCAATTTCACTCTTTAGTATATCTTCATAAACAGTGCATGTCATTTCCTGATTAGTATCTGGTGTTGACTCAAAAACCCTGTTCCCTGTAACACTCTCTTCTACACAGAATTAGTGTCACATGAACAGATGAGGAAATGTATTTATGAAGCATGTGGAGTTTCATATTGACTATGATCAAAAACAGCTGGTGATAAAGCAGTCATGCTGTACTCTAGAAGTTTCTAAGCTTATGAGTTCTATTAACCTTTTTAAATATGAACCAAATTCTTCCTCAAATAGTCTCTTATCTTTATGAAATACAGAACCCTCTCCCCAAAACTTCTCCAACATAGTCTAACATATTGTTCTTTCACTCAAGCTTATTTCATTCTCTTCTGAATTTCAAAGTGGTGTCCTTGTTTTGATGATGGAAAGTTACCCAGGCAACTAAGAAGGATGCCTGGGCAGGTTTGCTTTAAGCAGGACACTTGCCCTACTTGTATTATACAACTGAGCTCCAGCTTCTTGTTGCTGTAAGTGTGGCCCCATACCAGCAGCATGTCATTACGTAGACATTGATTTTAAAAGCATAATTTCAGGCCCTACTCCAGAAACCTACTAGGTCAGAATCTTCATTTTAATAAAAATCCCCAGATGATTCCTCTGTACATTAATATTGGAGAAACACTGATCAAGTTCTTCTCACTTTTTTGGTGGTAAAAATATAAAAGGAAATTCTGCAAGTTTGTTATCTGCTTTTTCCTGTTTTGCCTTTTCTCAAATTCACACGCTCATAAATTTACTGGCTTATCTAGTTTTATCTCTGTAAAACAATGTTGCTTACTTTTCTATTTCTGATGTAATTTATTCTTCTGATCAGTACTACCCACTTAATTTCTGAGTAGTTACAATCCCCAAATTTTCTTACCACTCATTCACATATTAATCCTATACAGATGATTACCATCTATCTATTGCACTTTGCCAATTACCTTCTAACTTACACACTTCAGACAGAAAATGCAGACAATTTTAGAACTGGAAGGGGTTTGGAGATAATTAATCCAACACTTCTAGTGGTGTTTGGCACAAGGTATGCCCTTAATAAATATTTTCTGGATAAAACTTAAAAAGATACATAGATAAAATTGATGCATAGAGAATAAATGATTATCTCTCAAAGGCAGAACAAAGACTCAAATCCAGCTTCTAAAATCCTCATGAATTCTTATTCTTAATTGTCTAGTCTAGTCCTGTTCTCTTTCATGTGCCTGTATCACTGGATCTCAACCTTGGCTGCACAAGAAAACCAACTGGGGAGCTGTAAACATACTGATGCCTGAGTGCCAAACCCACAGACTCCAATTTGGTCTAGAAGATGGTCCAGGCAATGAGATTTCTCAAAAGGCTCCCCAGATGATACTAATGTGCAGAAAAGGTAGAGAACCACTGTTCCATACATTGCTTAAATTTAATGTGCAAAAAACATCACTTGACAGTTTTTTAATGTAAAATCTAATATAGCATGTCTGGAGTAGTGCCTGAATTTCCACATTTCTAACAGGCTCCTTAAGGAAGCTAATACTGCTAGTCCTAGGACCACACATTAGTAAGAAGGCTCTATGGCATTTGCCAGTGTTAGGCACCTATCCAAAAGGAGGAATCTCAGAATGTAAAATATCCAGGTTTTTTCCTACAATCTCTGATTCCTTCACTACATTTCCCATGGGTTTCTGTTGATTTACACATCTTAAGTTTTTCCATTGCCTCTCCATTTTGAAACAAAAAAACATTTTTGAAACAAAATGCTTACAAATATCCCCTTCATGTACAATTCTGTTAATTTTTCCCCAGTTGCAACAATTTTCCAGGATATCAACATTTCAAATATGTGTTAATTGTAATAATTTCCTAATTGGTTTCTCTGACTTCATTCCCTGCCTACATCAATGACATAGCATAATTCTGTAATAAAATTCTCATGTTTTTAATTTTTGAAAATATGTTAATAACTTACCATGTCTATGATATAAAATAAAATTTTAAATATATTATCTACATAAAATATAAAAAGACCATTATTTCATTTAATATACAAAGATTGAGATGCTCTTTTAAAAACTATTCTATGCACTTTATAATAGTCTTATCTTGAGTAGGAGGTTATAGAAAAGTTGAAAATAAATGACTAGAAACAAGACATACACACCCCCAAAAAACAGTGAAGCTATATTTCTATCAATGAAATATAGTTTAAGAAAAAAAATCCTTACTAAAGGAAAAAAGTAGATTTAACAGTGATGAGTCAATCTACATGAGGACTATGAAAATTATTAAAATATCTGTTTCAAGTAACTTAGCCTCAAAATATCCAAGCAAAAACTGACAAAATCAAAGGAGAAATAGATGAATGCATGATCATGGTGGCATATTTTAGACACGTTTAATAATAATTATAAGCTAATCAAACAAAATTAATAAGAAGACTTGCACTTCTCATTGGAATAATCCTTAAAAGATTATTGACATCTTAAACCAAAAATAATAACAATGCAACAGTTTTGAAACTGAAAAAAAAGAGTAAGAGAAATATTAAAGACCAACATTTAATTTTGTGAAGACATTAATATAATTGATAAATTCTGAGCAAGAATGAAAAAATTTCCCTATAAAAATAATTCTATGACTGCCAGATGGGTTCATATGTGAATTGATCAAACACAACTATATGAAAGAAATAATATAATGCCTTTAAAAACAATATTAGAACATACTGAAGTAAGATATACTTAAAAGGGTTTAGATTATCATAACCCTGATACCAAAACTTAATAAAAATACTACTAATATCAAAATTTCAGAGTAACACCTGAATGATACAAAAAGTGTGAACAAAATATTAATAACTATTATAGAATCCAGCAATATGGTTGTGTGGTTTACTTCAGTAATACAAGTAAGAATGTCATTAGAAAACAAATAAACTTATTTTAAAAATAGGCAAAGTACTGGACAGACACTTATCAATAGATGACATACATATAGTCAATAGGTTCATGAAAAATGACCCGCATCACTAAACACCAGGGAAATGAAAATTAAAACCACAATGAGATGTCATCTCACACCTGTTAGAATCGCTTTTCTGAAAAAATATGAAACATAACAGGTGTTGGCTAGGATGCAGGGAAAGGGAACCCTTCTACACTGTTGGTGGCAATATAAATTAGTACATCTTTTAGGGAAAATTGTATGATAGTTCCACAAAAATGTAAAATTAGAATTACCACATGACACAGCAATCCCATTTCTGGGAATATTCCAAAGGAATTGAAATCAATATGGTAAAGGGATATCTGCACTCCTACATTCATTGTAGCAGCATCACAATGTGCAAGATATGGAATTATCCTAAGTGAACACATCAATAGTAAAATGGATAAAGAATATATTTACACAGGCATACCTCAGAAATAATATGGATTTAGTTGCAGACCACAGCAATAAAGTAAATATCATAAAAAAGGGAGTCATAATTGTTTTGGTTTCTCAGTCCATATAAAATTATATTTATACTATACTATAATCTATTAAGTTTATAATAGCATATGTCTAAAAGAAAAATGTACATACCTTAAGTAAGAAAACTTTAGCACCAAAAATGCTAACAATAACCTGAATTATAATCTTTGTGCTGATGGAGGGTCTTCCCTAGAATATAACGGCTGCTGACTGATCAGTATGGTGGTTTGTTGCCATTCCAATAATGTTCATGGTATCTTCACCTGGAATAGTTTCCATCTAAAGAAACTACTTTCTTTGCTCACCCATAAGAAGCAACTCCTTATCCATTCAAGTTTTATCATGATATTGCAGCAATTTAGTCACATCTTTAGATTGAACTTCTAATTCTAACTCGTTTGATATTTCCACCACATCTGCAGTTACTTCCACCACTGAAGTGTTGAACCCCTCAAAGTCATCCATGACAGTTTGGAATCAACTTGTTCCAAACCTCTGTTAATGTTGATATATTGATCTACTCCCACTAATCACAAATGTTCTTAATGGAATCTTGAATGGTGAATCCTTACCAGAAGGTCTTCAATTTACATGGTCCAGATCCTTTGAAGGAATCACTATCTATGGCAGCCATGGCCTTACAAAATGTACTTCTTAAAAATCATAAATAATAAGACTTGGAGTTTGAAATTACTCCTTGATCCAGGAGTAATTTCAATTCAATTCATCCAGAATGAATGTTGTATTAGCAGGCATGAAAATATCATTCACCTCCTCATTTATCTCCATCAGAGCTCTTAGGTGACTAGATGTATTGTCAATGAGCAGTAATATTTTGACAGGAAACCTTTTTTTTCCCTGAGCAGTAGGTCTCAACTATTCAGTAAATCACACTATAAATAGATATACTGTAATCCAGACTTTGTTGTCCCATTTTCAGAGCATAGGCAAAGTATATTTAGCATGATTCTTAAGATTCATAGGATTTTCAAAATGTTAAATAAGCACTGACTTCAACTCAATATCACCTGTTGCATTAACCCCTAATAAAGGGAGTCTAGGTGTCCTTTCAAGCTTTAAAGCTAGGCATTGACTTCTCCTCTCTAGCTGCAAAAGTCCTAGATGGCATCTTCTTCCAACAGAAGGCTGTTTCATCTACATTTAAAACATGTTCTTCTGCAGGATAGGCACCATTCCTTCTCTGTACATGAGTGGATTAATAAAATGTGATATATGTATACCATGGAGTTCTACTCAGCCACAAAAAAACAATGGTGGCCGGGCGCGGTGGCTCACGCCTGTAATCCTAGCACTCTGGGAGGCCGAGGCGGGTGGATAGCTCAAGGTCAGGAGTTCAAGACCAGCCTGAGCAAGAGCGAGACCCTGTCTCTACTATAAATAGAAAGAAATTAATT
>CAUYRT010088737.1:0-36906 GCA_963574885.1 Lepilemur ruficaudatus | reverse complement strand
TTATTTCTTTCTTAAATTTTTCACCACTGAAGTCATCTGGACGTGCAGTTTTTCTCTGTAGAAAGATTTTAATTAGGCTGGACACGATGGCTCACACCGGTAGTCCTAGCACTCTGGGAGGCTGGAGCGGGAGGATCGCTTTAGCTCAGGAGTTTGAGACCAGCCTGAACAAGAGTGAGACCCCATCTCTACTAAAAATAGAAAAAATTAGCTGGGCATGGTGGCACGCACCTGTAAGTCCCAGCTACCTGGGGTGCTGAGGCAGGAGGATCGCTTGAGCCCAGGAGTTTGAGGTTGCTTTGAGCTAGGCTAATGCCACGGCACTTGAGCTCAGGCAAAAGAGTGAGACTCTATCTCAAAAAATAGAAGAAGTTTTTATTTAAAATACAGGGCTATATATATGTATCTATTTCTTCTTGAGTGGGGTTTGGTAGTTTGTGTCTTTCAAGGAATTTGTCCATTTATGAAAATTTTCAAATGTTTTGGCATAATGTTCATAATTCCTTTATTATTCTCTTAGTGTCTGCAGAATATTATGTAAAATGTAATGAGGTCACCTCCCTTATTCCTAATATGGCTAATTTGTTTCTCCTCTTTTTTTCCTGATTCGTCTGGCTAGAAGTTTGTCAGTTTTATTCATCTTCTCAAAGAACCAGTTTTTGGTTTCAGTGTTTCTCTATTGTTTTTCTGTTTTCCTGTTTCACTGATAATCTGTACAGATCTTTATTATTTTCTTTTTTCTCTTGACTTTGGGTTTTATTTGTCCCTCTTTTCTGTGCTCTTAAAATGGAAACTTAGGTCATTGACCTGAGAACTTTTTCTTTTCAAATGTAAGCATTTATATAAATTTCCTCAAGTACTCCTTTAGTGACATCCCACGGATTTTGGTATGTTGTGTTATAATTTTCATTCAGTTCAAAATACTTTCTAATTTCCCTTTTGATTTCTTTTTGGCCCATGGATTGTTTAGAAACATTTTTTTAGTTCCAAGTATTTGAGAATTTTTCAGATAGCTTTTTGTTACTAATTTCTAACCTAAAACTATGTTGATTAAAGAGCATGCTTTGTATAATCTGAAGCCTTTTGAATTTATTCAGACCTGTTTTGTGGAACCAAACATTGTTGATCTTGGAAAATATTCCATGTGCCCTTGCAAAGAATGTATATTCTCTGTTTCGGATTAAGTATTGTATAAATGTAAATTAAGTCAATTGGGTGGTAGTGCTGTTTAGTTTTCTGTTTAAATTTCCATTCCATCAGCATATGGAAAATATGCTGATTTTCTATATACTTATTTTATCAGTTATTGAGAGAGAGAATTGAAATCTTCAATTATAATTGTGGGTTTTTCTAATTTTTAATGTAGAGTAAGTTTCAAAATATGTGATCTACATATCAAATGCAGTGAATAGTCTGAGAGAAAAATTACTGTTACTAGCATTATTTTAGAAGGCCTCATTGGAACATGTCTTTAGTTTGTCCTGTAGTATGTGTTATTTGTAACATAATTTTAATATGCAAGAGAAACATTTACTGTATTTTATTGTTTTATTGTTTATTAATCCATGTTCTTATTTTGCTTGGCAGCTTCTATGTTTTTGAAACAGGCATTTGAAGGAGAATACCCTAAACTATTGCGTCTTTGTAATGACTTATGGAAGCGTCTTCAACAATACAGTCAAAATATCCAAGGGAATTTTAATGCAAGTGGCACTACAGACATCTTTGTTGACCTACAACACATAGAAGATGATACACAAGATATATTCATACCAAAAAAGCCAGATTATGAGTATGTTTATTTAATTTGACCTGTTTGCATGTTAAGGATTTTTGCCTCTTATTTTAATTATAAATTACAAATTGGGAATATACTAAGTCTGTAAATATTTGTAATGATTGTTATTTGTCTACCTTAAAAGACTTTGTAAGACTTTTAGCTGAAGTTAGACTTCACCCTTAGTTGAGCATTCTGGTTCCTGCTAGAGTCCAATTTTAAAGTATAATGCTAAATAGAATGATGAGAGGCTAACAGATGAGAATATATGGTCATTATATTTTAGCTGATATTTTACCTGTAATTATAATACATCAGATAGCATTATTATTGATGGGCTGGCATAAATGTGGCATAAAAGGAACTGGTGTGTTCAGAAACTACAGGGAAGATAAACCTTATGCTGGCATAGGTTCTTAGTGTGTTAAGGAAAAGCTGAGTACAGTCATCCCTTAGTATCCATAGGGGATTGGTTCCAGGACCCATGTGGAATCTCAAGTTTCTTGTATAAAATGGCTTAGTGTTTGCATATAACCTATGCACATCCTCTTATATACTTTAAATCATCTCTAGATCAGTTATAATACCTAATACAGTGTAAATGCTATGTCAATAGTTGTTACACTATATTGTTTAGGAAATAATGATAAGAAAAAAATCTGTACGTATTCAGTACAGATGCAACTGTTGTAGGCCTAACTAGGTTTTCAGTCTTCAGTTGATTGATCCTGTGGATGTGGAACCCACAGATATGGAGGACTGACTGTATAGTCAGAACTACCCCGAAAATCCCTTAGATCACTCATAAAGTACTGTAATGTAGCCATATTTAGGAGCCACATTGGAAACAAGTGTACCATCTCAGTAAGTTCAATGCAGTTAGCTTTTCCTGCAAAATTGAAACAGAATATTTAAAAATTTCTACTTGAGCATCAGATCAAGTGATTGGCTTTTACAATTTTCTTTAAACACTAGCATCATATTTATTATGGCAAGGCTAACTAAAGCAGTAGCAGATTTTTATCACTTGCCATGTAAGAAAAATGTTGGATAGATTCATGAGTGCTGTTTAAGTAATTGTTTCTCTTTTAATTTTTTTTCTAAATAACATAGTTGAATTTGTGTCTACTGTAGTTAAGAGTTCTGACTGGCAGAATATAATATATAGAAGTTCTGTCTGGAGTCGGGCACAGTAGTGGGTTCCTATAGTCCCAGCTATTCGGGAGGATCTCTTGAGCCCTGGAGTTCAAGGATAGCCTGGGCAACGTAGCAAGACCCTGTCTCTCTAAAAAATAAATAAATAAAAACAAAAAGTTCTGACTGGCAAAATAAGTGACCAGAATAGGGGTGGAGTGATAGAATGAGTCTAGATTGTCTTCTCAGTAACTTTTATGATAAACAAGGAGATTAGATAAAGCCTAATAGAAGAGGGGACAAGAGGACAGAACCCATATCTGTTGATCTACAAAGATTTAATGATATATTATGTATTTTAAAAGTATATATAATATATATTTAATAGTGTTCTATTTCTGGCTTAGTTTTATTTTTAAATCCATAGGCAGACACTAAAAAACATCTGGAAATATACAGCAAATAGTGGAATTATTATTTTGCATTTTCTGCTTTTATTTAAAATGGATGTGTGTTACATGTGTTTTTTAAAAAAGAAAGCAAGCCTGGGCACAGTGGCTCACACCTGTAATCCCAGCACTTTGGCAGGCCAAGGCTGGAGGATTGCTTGAGCCCAGGAGTTCAAGACCAGCCTGGGCAACATAGCAAGACCCTGTCTCTACAAAAATTTTTTAAAAAATTAGCTGAGTATGGTGGCACACTCCTGTAGTCCCAGCTACTTGAGAAGCTGAGACAGGAGAATTGATTTAGCCCAAGAGTTTAAGTTTGCAGTGAGTTATGATGATGCCACTGCACTTTAGCCCAAAGAACAGAGCAAGACCTGGTCTCAAAAAAGAAAAAAAGGGTCAAAAAAAAAAAAAAAAAGAAATCCATATAGAATTTCCAGGGACCCTGAATAGTCAAAACAATTCTGAAAAAAGCAAGTAATCAAGTCAGAGGACTCACACTTTCCAGTTTCAAAGCTTAATACAAAGCAATGATAATCAAGATGTCATAGTACTAGCATAAGGATAGATGTAGAATTGAGAGTACAGAAAGAAACCCATACCTCTGTTGTATTAAGGTAGAAAGAAAGTAGGCATTTAAGATTTAAGGAAGTTTTTAAAACATGGAGACTAGTCTTTATTTGCTATCATACTATAACAAGTTTAATTTCAAAGAGTGTAGAGACTATTCTTTTAATGGTGAAAGAATAATTGTTTTGACAATGGTATTGAAACAACTGATAGCCACATGCAAAGGAATGAAGTTGTACCCTTGTCTCACACCATATACAAAAATTAACTCAAAATGGATCAGAAATCTAAAGATTAAAAATATAAAACTATTTGAAGAAAACATAAAGGCAAATATTTATGCCTTAGAATTTGATAAAGGATTGTTATATATATAACAAGCGCAAGCAACAAAAGAAAACGATACATTGAACTTTCTAAATATTAAAAACTAATAACTTTGGTGCTTCAAAGGATACCATCAAGAATGGGTGAAAATATTTGTGACTCATATATCTGGTAATGGATTTGCATCTAGAATATATAAAGAACTCTTTCAATTCAATAATAAAAAGACAACCTAATTAAAAAGTAGACAAAGGATCTGTATAGACATATCTCCAAAAAACTTAGTCAGATGGCCAAGAAGCACATGAAAAGATGATCAACATTGGGAAAATGCAAATGAAAACCACAATGAACTACCACTTCACACCCACCAGGACATCTATAATAAAAAAGACAGATAATAATAAATGTTAGCAAGGATGTGGAGAAATTAGTACCCTTATATTAATACATTGCTGGTAGAAATCTGAAGTGGTACAGGGCTTTGGAAAACAGTTTGGCAGTTCTTTAAATAGTTAAACATAGAGTTACTGTATGACCCAGCAATTTTACTCCTAGGTATATACCCAAGAGAAATAAAAACATGTTCACATTGAAATTTGTATGCAAATGTTTATAGCAGCATTGTTTATGATTAGGCAAAAGATGGAAACAACCCAAATGTCCATCAACAGACAAATGGGTAAACACAGTGTGCTATATCCATACAATGGAATATTGGTTAGCCATAAAAAGGAATGAAGTGCTGATACAAGCTATAACATAGGTGAACCTTCAAAACATTTTGCTTAAGTGAAAGTAGCCAGTCATATAAAACCCCGCATCCTGTATGATCCCATTCATATGAAAATCTAAAGGACAGCTAGCAGCACAAGGACAGCCAGCCTCTTATGCAAGAACCCTTGCTTTACACAGTGTCTTACACACACAGTCCAAAACTGCAAGGGCCTAACCATAACTCCAAGATTAAAAGTCCAACCTAGCAACTACTGACACTTGCCAATCAGAATTCACCAGCTCTTGTAAAATGCTGCCAGCACCAATAAGCTTTCTTTCAAAACAACTAGTGTAACCTCTTCTTTCCCTAATAGACCCTAACTTTTCCTTTCTTCTCCAGACATTCTAAAGGCCACCCTGGTCTGTATATCCCAGATTACAATCCTGCTTCTTGTATATTATTCCCAAATAAAACCTTTTTACTCAGATTCATCACTCTGTATTATCTATGTTGATATATCTTTTTTTCTTGCTTCTTGTTTTTGCTGACAAAATGCCATTCAGAAGACATATCTTAATAAAACTTTTTTTAAAGAGAGAATTGGAAAAGAGAAGGTAGATGAAATTATTTTTAGAAGTTTTGATTTTTAAAAAAGGAGTAAAGCCACTTTCATTGAAATAATATGAAAATCACAGAGAATAGGTAAAGTTATAAGGAGGGGGAGGAACAAGAGAAGTGTGGAGTTGAGGAAGTTCGTGGCCAGTGGTTTTGGTCTTGGTGTAAAGCAGAGACAAAGGTCACCTGTAGAGAATGAAGGGCTGCAAAAGTAGAATTTCAGGTTTTTACTTTGAGCTTCAGCTCTCTTGATGTTAAGGGGTTTGTACAAATGTTTAATAGAAATAATTTGCTTTTTCTCTGCAATACTTGGGCAGCTTGGCAGCAGATACAGGGAGCATCTAAGATTTTCTTAGGTCTATCAGGTCTCCTCAGTAAGCCTTCTCTTACCTCATCCTATCCAAAATTGGTTTTTTAAAAAAATTCAGACTTAAACATATTCTCTGTCTTCCTTGCTTTATTTTTCTCTTAGCACTTATTTTCATATTCCATATTTAACTTTTAAGATTTTTATTTATGTTTTGTGTATTTCGCTTGTTAGCATGTAAGCTTTAAGAAGACAAGGAGTTTTTTTTAACCGAGTTGACTACCATATTTCTGCACTAAAAAATACTTGGCGAATTGTAGAGACTTAATATTTGTGGGAAGAAAAGAGATATTAATAGGAGACGTGGGGCACGTGGAAAGTTGTCTTCAAGCTTGGAGATCTTAGAGGTGGAGCAGTTCAAAACAATGATGCAAATTTGGAAGCTCCATAAAGTAAAGGTAAAATAAAGGACATTATACATGTAGGCTTGTAATACAGGACAGGTTTTAGCAGAGTTATGTGTTTTGACATTGTAGTCACCAAGAATTTTTACAGCAGATTTGGAGAATAAGAAGAATGTTAGTACTTATAATTCAGGGCCAAAATTTCTGCAGAAGCGGGAAGAGGCTTCTTAAGGTCAGTAGATAGCATGAGCAAAAATAGAGAAGACATTTAAATAGATGGTACGGACTTTAATAGAGGATTGCCTCAGACAGATTCAGATACTCAGTTCTTCCATGCTCCCATTGTGGTCTTTGTACCTTCTTCTATTATAGAAATTATTATAGTTAGCACTTTACCTGCCCATTTCTTCACTAGACTGAAAGAGCACTCTGAATCTGTATCTCCCCAGCACTTAACAAAGTGCCTGGTGCATAGTATTCTCAGTAAATACGTGTTGAGTGAGATACTTACTGAATGAGAAAGCATTAAGAGATAACTATGGAATTATGATGTAGGCGCCAAGAGCATTCTGACCTTTGGGTCTTGTCAGTTGACCAGAGGGTGATAAAAAGAGATAACCAGGTTTCATATACATGAAGGAGCAGGTCAGATGTTTTTGAGGTTAACTTTCAAGATGAAGGGGAATTTGTTTCTTTAAAAAAAAAAAAAGGCAGTGGAAGAGCTGGTAGAGGGATTGTAAATGGGGAAATGTGAGAAGGTATTGAATTAATTACAGGAGTAAGGAAGCAGATGGAAAAATGGTTATAGCCATTTGATAGTAATTGATGAAGGAAAAAGGTAAGATCCAATAGTTTGATTGCTAAATGAAAATCAAAGGTTAAGAAGGAAAGAAGTGTTTAGCAATTTAGAAGTTTTATTTTGTGAACAATATTGTAAAACAAGTTAGCTTAGAAGTCCAGGGTTATCTGTGTAGGACTTTCACAAATACTTTTTGTCATTCTTGTTAGTAAGACAAGAGAAAACTGGCAAAAGCCTAGATCTGTGCGCTTCCCTTTCAGACAGTGAACTTTATAGGAGGTGGCAGCTGAGGGTGGAAAGGGCCACGCTAATGGAGCAGGTCTCTGCAGTCTGGTCTCTCTTGTGCATTCCTTGATACTATCTAAAAGTAAGATTTGCCAAGTAAAGGCATAGCCTCCATTAGCATTAATAGGATTGTACTGTATTATCCTTTTAGTTTTAGGAGACAGACAATACAGTAGGTATTAGTACATATTACATGTATAGCTAGGATTTATGTGTAAATTAAAATATTTATGTAATCTTTAGTTACAAAATGTACTTGTAAATATATTTATAATTTTGAAGTAAATTCTTTATCTTTTTGTTAATTTGTAGTTACATTTTTTATGGGAGATACATTATTTAAAAAGGTATTTACAGACTGATATAAAAACATTTAGTTTTGTATAATTTAAGTTAGTTTTTAAAATCTTTTGTTCCCACAGTCCAGAAAAGGCTTTGAAAGACTCACTGCAACCCTATGAGGCTGCTTACTTGTCAAAATCCTTATCGCGCCTCTTTGATCCTATCAACTTGGTTTTCCCCCCTGGTGGTCGTAATCCTCCTTCCTCTGATGAACTTGATGGTATCATTAAAACTATAGCAAGGTATGTATTTTTTATATAATGGCATGCAGTAAGATGACTGCTACATTTGTTAGTAATTTATAATAGCATTAAATAACATTTTATCTCAAATTATTCAAGTAATTAGGCCGGCAATTAAATTGAGTTTTGTAGTGAATGAGTGCACACATAGTAAGTACTTGAGATTCCAATTAATAAAATCATTTAAATATAATCTGAAAATAGTTTATTATAATTATTCTGTATGTTGCCAAGGATGCAAGGTAAACCTAGCTCTTTATGCCATAGTAAATTCCTAACATTACATAGGAAAATAAATATAAAAAGTAATTTTATAAATTGAGCAACTAAACCACGGAGGTTAATGTTTTTTATCCTAAACCCAGAAAGTACTTCATGGCAGAAACAGGATTATAATCTTGATTTGCACTCTTGTGTTTGCTATTTTAAGCTCTCTAAGTGAATGTGACAGCTTTTAAGACTCTAAAAAGGGAAGGTATCCTAGCAGAGGTGCCACCTGAATGCTTGCAGACAATGTAATTATACTGCTGCCTTTAGACATTTATACTTAAAGTTATCCAGATTAATTTGCAGTTGAGATTATCTCAGTTCCTGTCATAGCTAACAAGTTGTCATAATAGTAGGTCTGTACATTTGAGGTGGACATTTTAGGGAGTAAAAATAGCAGTTGGGCAATATTCGCTTGGCCAAGGTCTGACTTGTTTTAGATTACAGATTTGAACATGGTGATTCTGAGGCATGGGAGGGTAAGACTAAAAAGCCACAGGTGTATAATATGCATAAGCATATTTTCAGCTGCAAACATACCTATAAAGTGTCTTGACTGCCCAGTACCTTGGTCCTAAATCTCTTCACAATCACCTTGATGTTCCAACATCTGGACTTGAGATGTTTTACCCTAATGTCTGTGTTACCTGTTAAGTGTGATAGTGATAAAATTGGTACTAGATTCAACATGATCTCTTTGACCTTTTATGTAAATATTAAAGAGGCAACTCTCCTTTCTCTCTATGCAATTTGACAATGCTATAATCAAATATAATCTGGAGCTTGAAGAAACATACTTATGCCAGTATTTAATAGAGTTTAAAAGTGAACATTAATAAAACTATGTCTCAATATTATATGAAAGGCCATTTTTTTCACACATAGAATGCCCCAGTGTTGTTTTAAATTCCTTCAATTTCTTTGAAAAGGAAATCTGGTAAGTGCTAAGATTTATTCTACTACTTCAGAGATAATAATTACTTTTCTTGCTTTCTACCTGTGTATGTATTTTCATACAATTTTTAACCTTTAGTATTCTTTCTGTGGTCTTTATAAAATACTTTTTTTGTTGACAGTCATATCCAATGCCCCAATTATCCAATGTTAAAGTTGAAAATAAGCATGACAAAGAAATACTTTAGGAATCCAAATTTTAAAAATTTCTAATTACAGTCTTGTTAGGCTTTCGATGTATTTAAAAAGCTACCCCATACAATATGGCATGAATTGGCATAATTTCTGCAGAAACTGAATATCTTTATGTATCATGTGTAATTTGTATTTTTAGCCTATGTCCCTTCAAGGTCATCATTTCTATTCAAGAGCTGCCATTTCCTTGCAGATGTCTATGATATGCAAAGCCTCTAATTGTACTTATCAGTATTAGCAAGAGTACTACTTAAAAAATCTGTACACAATTTACTCTCTTAATCACAGACTGAACCCACACATGTCGTGCTTTTATTAATGAGAAACTGGTCATTAACAAAGCCATCTCAAAACATTTTTTCCTAGTTCTGAATTTAGGGGGGGGAAAGAAACAATGCAACCGATTCTTGGAAGCAATCAGTGAAATCTATAAAAAGCATCACTACATTGCTTATTGGGTTTAGGTTTATATGTTGCTCTTTACTTTGTTGAAGAAATATGTTGGTAATAATTACAATCTGTTTTTGTTTTCTGTAGTGAACTAAATGTAGCTGCTGTTGATGCAAACCTCACATTAGCTGTGTCAAAAAACGTGGCAAAGACCATTCAGTTATATGGTGTAAAATCAGAGCAGCTTGTAAGTGGTATCCTTTATCTGTAAACTTTAATGATTTTGTTTAAAATTACTAATTATATAATACTTGACTAACCATAAATATTGAACTAATTATTAATTTACTTCCATTTTTACTGTAGTGAGATTTATAAGTTTATGATGAATTTAAACCAGAAAAACAAATTCTGTCTGTTAATAAAAAATGGTCCTCCTCCCCATTGTTCTTGTGC
The DNA here is from genome assembly GCA_963574885.1 of Lepilemur ruficaudatus. NCBI lineage: Eukaryota > Metazoa > Chordata > Mammalia > Primates > Lepilemuridae > Lepilemur > Lepilemur ruficaudatus. Next base: position 26,678 of record CAUYRT010088737.1, on the reverse strand, counting down.
TTTCATAAGGCAGAAAGGTTTTATAAAGTTATTTTTAATGCATGTGCCAATTTATGGGCTAATTATGTATTTTAAAATATATAAATATTTTTAATAATTTATATAAATAATAAAAATATAATCATCAAATTTCCCCTCTCATGTGACCATCCACCCCAGATATCATTCATGTACTGTTACCTACTGTAAAATTGACTTGAACTATTAGAAAATTATTGGAGGAAGTAAAGTGCTTAAAATTATAGTATATATTTTTTAAAGATTCCAACCATAGGGCATGGAAGTTTAATCCTAAAGTTATTCTATTTGAAATAGCTGTTTGCATGCATTTAAAATAAAAGCTGCATAGCTGAATCTTCTTAATTCTATACATTAATGTTTTAAAATTAAGCACACATATTTAGCTAGTATATGTGTATGCTAATTAAAATCCAAAGAAAATGAGACTTCACTGTTTTTAACTGTTACTAATATACTCATTTTAGGGGATGTGCCAAAATCTGATATCTCCACTATCTTTAGAATGTTAGCCAACCACATTTTCAGTTTACCATTTCTGACTGCTCCCAATTAGAACATGATAATGAATGAAATAATCTGTTTTTCTTTATATTCACGTTGTTCCAGTTCTCTAATAATTTTTAGAGAAGCTTGATGACAAACTGAACTGAAGGAATTTATGTAAAATGGTCCTTGGAGATAACTGTCCTATTGTGAGGCTTCCTACTTTCAATTTGAATGGATGGCTAGATTTTATTTTATTTTTATTTTTTGCTAATATAGTGCTGCTTTCCATTCATTTATTCAGAATTCTTGACAAATAATTTGGGAACATCTTTTTTTTTAACTTTATTTATTGAAATCTTGCCATACAAAGACATAGAAGCTCTTTGTAGGTAATTAGATGACAAATTTTTCTCTCAAACTTTGTTTATAGATGCTTTATTATAATGTTCATTGCCTTAAAAAAACATGGTTTATTGCAATAAGTAAAGTTCAGTATTATATCTAGTAGAGTTTAGTGTAATTACTGAAAATATCAGGATGAAAATCTTCATGAGATAGTCTCCGTGAAGACAACATTGTAAGAAAGAGCCAGGATATATCTAGAAAGTACTTTCTTTGGGGGTGGGAAGGGGCAGTGGTAATGGTAATATGTGATTTCAATTAACATAATAATGGGAAAGGCTTTGACAGAATCAAAATTTATCAACCAACATTTGATAGAATTGGTACTGCTGATTAGATAATCCATAGCCCTAAATTACTTAGGCCTACCTAACCTACAATGCTGAAGGTTAACAGCAAGTCATTAAATTTTTTTGTTTTAATTAAATTTTTTCTTTTTTCCCCAAAAATAATTTTATGTTTCAAATTTCAGTTTAGTGTATAATGAAAGCCTAAGCAGCATTAAATATTATAAAAAACATCATATGCTTAATTTTTTTTAATATGTAATTTACTAATGAGTCAAGCAACATTTTAGTGTTAATGTTTATTCCCTGGCTGTTACTAAACCCCTTTCTGCTACTCCTCTGTTGTTTTAAATTTGACCCATTATGTTCTTTGATCTTTACGTATCCCTATTTTTTAAGAATAGTTTCACTGAAAACAGAAAAATATAGCCAACTATTAAGTCTTCAGTTGAAGAAAGACTTGAGACAGATTTTTAAGTAAAATAACTACTCTGCCTATACATGGAAATGTTGAATTGAGGTTTGGTATGAAAACTAAATCAAAAATGGGAGATTCCTTTTAAAAATGAAAATTGAAGCCTCAAGTCCACAAGGTTGAGAAGTGACAGAAATCAGATCATTAATGGAATGTTCAAGCAGTGAGATAGAGGAGAGCGAGAACTTTAATGAAAAGCATACTTTCAGGAAGGGTCACTTGAAGGAGCTTTCCAGAATATAAAATTTATATACCCAAAGGTTAGTTTAGAAATTTTTTGGCTGCCAGAACATTTTAGTATACTTAATTATAACTTTAATTCAAAACAAAAGAAAGGGTTATAAAAGGATTTTTCAAGTTGAATTTAATAATCTAGGGTATAGTAGAGTAGAACATGTGAATTATTAGTATATATAGATTACATCTATATGCGTAGAATAATCTGAAATTATTTTTATCATTATACATGCTTTTTCCCTGAGGCTTTTCTGTTATTAATCACCAAAAGTATGTGTCATACAAACCTAAATCTCTATAAAAACAAATCCTTAAATCCTTTTTTTCCTGACTCTGAAGTAGTACCAGAGAAGTCATTTTTTGAGGGTCGGTTATAGCCACAAAAATCCGTTATTAAGCACTTAGAGTGAATCAGGATTGTGCCAAGTCATTTACACGTATTATCTCATTTATTTCACAACAATCCTATGAAATGGAAGTTTCACTGTCTGCCACTACGTAATGCAGAAATTGCAGCTGAGAAAGGTTAATAGCATAACCAATACAGACTCCTAAAGTACAGTGCCAGTGAGCAGGTGTTGAAACGAATCACTCAAGCCCAGACCAGACTCTAGACCAAGCTTTAAAAATCTATTTCTGACCTCTATCTTGTATACAAACATAACATAACATCTTTTTTTTTAATTTAAGAGATTTTATTTATGAGATTGTGCTATACATACTGTTTTGTGATTTCTTATTCACTTTATGACATAAAGATCTATACTATTTTAATACATGCATGATATATTTTATTTATGTGTATCATAGTTTATTTAATTTCTAGACTCTTAAGACATAGATGATTTAGTAGTTTAATTTCAAGATAGCAGGGATTTAGCATTGTGGCCTCTAATATGTATTTAATTTAGTGTGCGTCATGTGAATATTAGCTTCCTAGATGCTCTTGTAAAAATGAGATCAGTGTTTTCTAGATTTTCTTCATTTAAAAATTCTTATTCATTTGTCTTGACAGCAACTGTGAAGTTGTAATTTACTTAAGTAGACATCTATGTTGCAAATACACACACACCTATAGGTATAAATTAATATATCATAATATTTTGTGATTGAACTGAACAAATTATTTAATGGGGGTGTATTGGTAATGTGTTTGTATAGTCTGAAATGTGACCTTTAGAAGAAAATGTAACTAGACCTCAACAATGGAAAGTTTGAATCAATGTTTTCTTGTCCTCTGTGTGTTAAAAGGAAATTAAAATATCAATAGATAAGGGAACAATTGTGGCACCTTTATAATTTATAGTGTTGTAAATTTTTGTGATGTCAAAATTATAGCAAATATGCTAACAATTCCTTTAAAAGATAAAGGACATTTTCCAACAATAAATATTATCTGATGGCTTCGGGGAATGGCATCTAGAATCTTAGTGTAAATGTCAAATGTTATGAACTGTGAGAAAGTAGATTGGCATTTAATTAGATTGCAGACCATTTGCCATAATAATAGGAGTGACATTTAAGGGGAAGTTTCAACTTCGATGCATGTTAGTAGCCATGTGTAAGGTCAATAGTTGTAGACACTAGGGTTTTATTTTAAGGCTTTGTAAATATACACTTTATTCTTTGTATAATTTCATAAGTAAGTTGGAGACTTGACATTCCTATAATGGAAGAAAACCTACATGTGTGATTGATATTTAAATGATAATATAGAGATACATGAGTTTAATTTTTTAAAAATTTAAAAAAATTTTAATTTTTTAAAACTAAACATGAGAGTTTAGTTTTAAAATGATTATTTAGTGGGGATTTTAATGTCATCTACATGGACTACTGCTCCATGTAGTATTATATGGTAATAACTTATGTTGTTAACATTCAAATATATAAAAAAAATCAAAGGAAATAAGTCACTTAGAAGAGTTTTTATATTATGTGCAAACAGAGGAAACATATCACTAGGGTCTTTTGGACCAAATGCACTTTACGTATAATACAAACAAACCAATGCCTTTGAGTTACCTACCCTCTTTATCTTTAGACAGCCTTCCATTCTTTCCTACTTCTCTACTTACATTGTACTAGTTTACAGACACTTCATCCTTTCTTTAAGATAGCCTTTTTACTTGCTTTCCAGACTTGTGTGAGCTTGGTTTCCTGGAGGCTGTGTTAGGTCAGTAGTCATGTACTATTGTCAGGCTTGTCTAAGAGTCAGAAGACTATACTGAAGACAGCAATGACAAATAATGGTTATTCTCATTAGGGAATATTTTCAGTAGAAAGTGAAAAATTCAAAGTTGTCAATTAAAGTAGGTCAAAGCCTGTATTAGTTATCTGTTGCCTCTATAATGCCGTGTAACAGACAACCACAAACCCTGAGCGGCATACGATAAACATTTACTGCTCATGCTTCTCAGGTCATCTGGGGTGCTAGCCAGGTGGCTTTGCTGAGCTTGGCTGTGTTTGCTCACAAGACTGGCTAGCTGCTAATCTAGGCTGGCCTTAACCATAGTTAAAATTCTCCTCTGTTCCGCATGTCTCTAATCCTGCAGCAGGCTGTCCTGGGCTTGATCTCATGGTAAAGACAGATGGATGGAAAGTGTCCGTATAAGTTTGGCTTACCAGAACAACCCATCCACAGTATAAAATTATATAACAAAGAATACAGATGCAAAGAGGGGTGAAGTATTGGGACTAATTATGCCATCTATTAAAAGCCAAATCGAGAACATGGCAACCACAAGGAAGGAGAGCTTACGAGCCAGCCTGCCTGCCTGCCTGCCTTCCTTCCTTCCTCCCCTTTTTCCCTTCCTTCCTTCCTTCCCTTTCTTCCCTTCCTTCCTCCCCTTTCTTTCCTTTCTTTCCTTTCTTTCTTTCGATATAGGGATCTTGCTGTGTTGCCCAGGCTGGAGTAAAGTGGCTATGCACACTGTTCACAGGTGTAATCGTAGCATACTATAGCGCCCAGCTCCTGGGCTCAGTCTTCCTGCCTCAGCCTCTAAAGTAGCTGAGACTATAGGCATGTGCGTAGGAGACTTTTCTTTTTATTCCCAAAGGTGTAATCTCCTTACTTGAATGCTAACAGTGTGTATTTGTTAAACTTTTATGCCATTTGACATCAGCTTCACAGCCAAAGAAGAGAGAAATTCATTGCTATGGTAATTGACCTAATCTTAATTAATGTTAATATTACTATTAAAAAAGCCTTTTCTGCATGTTTCCATTTAAATCAAGCCCATTCTCCAATCTTTAGTGTCCTAAATCTGTTTTTATTAGCCTAGGCATATAATATTCAAATAAATATTTTCACTTTTTTATTTTTTCCTTATCCTTATTAAAAAATGTATTTTATCAATTTTTTACCTTTATTACAAAGAGAATGTGGAGTTTCTTTAGTCTCTGAGCAGATGGTATCCTCCACACCCGCCCCAGGAATACAAGTATTAGTTAGAAGCTTGAAAAGAAATTGGGTAATTGGATCTCACCCCATAGCTTTTTACCACTGTGTTAGCACTTCAATACTATCAAGAAGATTTTTTAAATATGTTATTCATTTTTTCTAGATATTCTCATTGAGAGGATTAGTCTGAACTGCTAAGTCAATTTTTTACTGGAAATGGAAGTCCTAACACTATAGAGCTTTTATATCTTTTCAAGCATATTAATGATCAAGTAGAGCTTTTAATCCTGGTCTTTTCCAAGGTATGGAATGTAATTTAATTCCCTCAGGTATGCTTCAAATTTATGATATTTGAAAGTATATTTCTGGGAAATATACTATATTTCTGGAAATATACTGAAAATTATCAGCATTTAGTCAAAGTCAGGCTGTGGTTCACTCAGAGCACCTCCTCCTTAGCATACATAGACATACAAACACAACAATAAAGATACAACCATACTCATAAATAAGATCTAAAGAAAACCCGCATTTACAGGGCTGCTATAGGTATCAACCTGGTATTGCACGAGGTGACATCTCCTTGCAAATGGAACTAAGGCCAAAACATGCTCAGGAATTGGATCTGCAGTAGCCCAGTGTGACACTGCCATCAGCATTAGGTATGCTTCCAAATTGGAGAGCCATGGTGGTAATGGTGGTGAGAGAGACAGGATTAAAGGAGCAACTACACACTCCCCCAGACATCAGGGACAAACTGAAAGAAAGGAAGAAAACAGACAAATGTGTCCTTTTACTAATAAAAATTAGGATACAAGCTAAAATTCAGTGCATTCGAGCATAAAAGAGTTTATTTGCATCTTTGAAGTTATTGATTGTTTTTGGTTATCCTTTACTGTATAAGACACATAGCATACTTTTGGGCATATTTAACTCACTAATTTGAGGTTGTGCCAGTTCAGAGTATTTTCTGAGACACATATAAAAACAAAAACCACATGGAGGCCGGGCGCAGTGGCTCACGCCTGTAATCCTAGCACTCTGGGAGGCCGAGGCGGGCGGATCGCTCAAGGTCAGGAGTTCGAAACCAGCCTGAGCAAGAGGGAGACCCTGTCTCTACTAAAAATAGAAAGAAATTAATTGGCTAACTAAAAATATATATATAGAAAAAAATTAGCCGGGCATGGTGGCGCATGCTTGTAGCCCCAGCTACTCGGGAGGCTGAGGCAGAAGGATCGCTTGAGCCCAGGAGTTTGAGGTTGCTGTGAGCTAGGCTGACACCACGGCACTCAAGCCCGGGCAACACAGTGAGACTCTGTCTCAAAAAAAAAAAAAAAAAAAACCATATGGAAAGTATCTCCCTGTGATGGGAATCAATACTCTTTGTCTTTCTCCTTCTCTTGGACAATCTTTTTAGCATTTTTCTATATCTTAGGATAGGAATTGTTAATCTAACAATGTCAATGGGTTTCAGGAGATCTGTGAACCCCAGGAAATCATAAAATGCTATGGTATGTGAATTTTTCTGAGAAAATGCTCCAACAGATTTCAAAGATGTCTGTGAGCCCTCCTCCCAAAATAACTAAAAAATTTCTGGAAAATCCTCCAAATATTGGGAAGTTAAATGGCATATGGGCCAAAGAGGGTAATTTTTAAAAAATATTTTGAAATAAAAATGAAAATGTAACATACTAGCATTTGTAGGATACAGCTAACACAGGGAAGTTCAGCTCATTAAGTGTTTTTATTGGGGAAAAAAAAAGGTCTCCCATTCAAGGATCTAATCTTGTATCTCAAGAAACTAAAAAGAAACAAAAAAGAACAAATTAAACCAATAACAGGTAGAAAGAAGGAAATGATAAAGATGAAAGCAGATATGGGAAAGGCTGAGGCAGGAGGATAACTTGAGCCCTGGAGTTCAAGGTTTTAGTGAGCTATGATGGTACCATTGCATTTCAGCAAGACTCGGTCTCTAAAAAAAAAAAAAGCTACACTTAAGGTAGTGAAGTATCTGTCACTCAGGTTGGAATGCAATGGTGTCATACCTCACGGTAACCTCAAACTCCTGGGCTGATGGGATCCTTCTGCCTCAGCCTTCTGAGTAGATAGGACCACAGACATGTGTCACCATACCTGCCTACATTTTTAAAATTTTTTGGTATAGCCAGGGTCTTGCTATGTTGCCCAGGCTGGTCTCAAACTCCTGGCCTCAAGCACTCCTCCTTCCTTGGCCTTCTAAAGTACTGGGATAACAGGCATCTGCCAATGCGCGTGGCCCCACAGTGCCCTTTACTAGTATTTTACTAACCTTCCTCTTTATGAAATGCTTCAAACTATTTCTTAACCTTTTTTTTTTTTTTTTTTTTTTTTTTGAGACAGAGTCTCACTCTGTTGCCGCAGCTAGAGTGCTGTGGCATCAGCCTAGCTCACAGCAACCTCAAACTCCTGGGCTCAAGCAATCCTTCTGCCTCAGCCTCCCAAGTAGCTGGGACTACAGGCATGTGCCACCATGCCTGGCTAATTTTTTCTGTATGTTTTTAGTTGTCCAGCTATTTTCTTTCTATTTTTTTTAGTAGAGACAGGGTCTCACTCTTGCTCAGGCTAGTCTCGAACTCCTGAGCTCAAACGATCCACCCACCTCGGCCTCCCAGAGTGCTAGGATTACGGGCGTGAGCCACCGCACCTGGCCTATTTCTTAATATTTTGACTTTATTTTTTTTCCAGTCTTTTTGTGAGAGTAAACTGACACATAGATATATCTGCTTGTTTTTTTTTGTTTGTTTGTTTTTAAACAGTTAATGGTATAACATAAGCATCTCCCACTGTTTGTTCGATCATATAAATTATCTAATATACCCAACCATTCCCTTATTTGTAAACATGCAGGGTTTTCCAGTTTCTCTGTTTTATAAATAGCATCTTTATTCATAAACTTTTCTATATTATTTTCTGAAGATACATTTCTACAGAGGAATATGTAAGAGTTCAGCAATATTGAGGCTCTTGGAATATATTACCTCTTAGTATCTCTTGACCTAGAAAACATTTGGATGAGCCATAGACTACTCCTAGGTTTGTTGGACCATATGTCCAAAAAACTGATATGATAAATTAGAGATTACTAATAGATTCCATCCTCCTGGGTCAATTCTAAGAGATTTATAATCTGCCTGGAATGCCGTGTTCAAAGACAACAGTGGGGCCACAATTGATTATTTATGTCTTCTATATGCATAGAAGGGGGTGTAATAGTCTGAGAGCTAGCTGTTTGTCCTGTACACTTTTTATTAAAATAATAACAGCAATTATAATACTTTGCCCTTTTTTGTGCGTACATTTTATGTTTTGCTATAAACCCCCAAATTGACTAGAAAGCATATTTTAGAGCAAGAGCTTTTGTCTTAATGTAAATTTCACATTAAAAATTATTTAATAATTGTAATATTATACAAACATGCTCACTGCTTTCAGAAAAATAAGTATAGATATAACTATAACTAAAGGTTATTTCTAAGTTTTTATTAAAAATAATTCATTTGAGTATAAAAATGTTTATTCATTTTTAATCTGATAAATATTGTAGATCAGTATGCATTTCACATTGTTCTGCTTCTCTAAGCCTATGAAATTTTAATATTGACTTTTTTCTCATTTGTTTTATGTTTGCTTACAGAATTAGAATAATTATGAACAAATCCACATAAAAAGGAGTTATCCTGTAATCTTGACATTTCCTTAGTAGTAACGGAAATTATAGATAAACAGACCACTAGTATTAGTTCCATAATATCTGAAAAATAACTTTTTTGTAATTAATAACTAATCCACAATGTATCTTCTTGTTTTGTTCTTTTTAGACATTTTTCTGAGTCACCAACTTTATAACTCCTCATGAGTAATTTTCAGATTTTCTAAATAGAAACTTAAAGCTCATCCAACTCATCCCTTGAATTATCAGTTTTGTTTCTTTTCTAGCCCTCAGGTGTGATGATTAGGGAGATCTTGGTCATTTCATCTGCAAATTAACAATTATGTAAAAACATTCTTCAGGTTAACTATGTAGTTTATTGTTTCAGGGATTCAATCTCATTAGTTGCGTTTCTCACACATTGCATTTACATGCTGTTCCTAGTGAGCAGATGTACAGAATTAGAATTTCTGAAAAATATTCCGTTCAGATAGTTAAATTTAAAAAGGAATTGTGTATCTGGTCATTTGCACATAGTAGCCATTTTAATTATTATTTAAGGATTTGTGTAGCATTTGGATTGCCTCTCATTCCGTGTGTGGGTGCACGCATGCGATTTTTAAAACTCAGATGCAGCTCTTTTGGTTTTTAACATTTTTCCAGACTATACTGGAATAGCATAACATGATTCACCAGTATGTATATTTCTCATATTTTAAAATGCTGACTCTCTTATTGTTCCCACTTTTCTAGTCCCCTATTTCTCAATATACAGCCAAAGCTGTGTTTTTTGCACATTGATACAATTTTGTTCATCTCAGATAAGTTGGGCTTTGAAAAAGCAATCATATGTAATGAGCATCTTCTACTTTGAGATACCTTTCTGAAAAAAAATACCTTTCTGAACATATATTTGCATTAGTGATAAGTTGATTTTAAGGAATTTGAATGCAGGAAATGGCTTGAGATAATAAATGTTTAAAGTGCCTCAAGATAACTGCAGAATTATGAAGTAGGTCAAGAATACCTACTCTGTGTAAGATGCTTTGTTTCCAAACCCAAATGGAGCAAAACCCACTCCATAACTCCTGACAGCTTCACTGGCATTTGGTTCTGATTCCTAAATGCTAATCTGTGCCTTGGGTCCCTAGCCAGCGTAGGACAAAGGTTGGAGGAATGAGTGGTAGGGAAAAGGACCCAAGCAAAGGGTAAGTGAGTAGAAAATAAGACAAAACTGGAGATAAAAAATGATAATACCTTATATTGCTAAGGCATTTTAGAGTTTACACAGCATACTTTGGTATAAACTGTATTATTAGTTACATGTTACAGACGAGAAATTGAAGCCACAAGTCACTCAGCTAGCAAATGGTAAAGACAAGTCTTTTCAGACTCCTAAGTCTAGTGTTCATTCTACTACAGACATTCTGGGAACAACAGGAGAATGGATAAAACAAAGTCTTACAAATTATATAATGGAATACCGACAGCAATGAAAAGGAATAAACATGAATACTAAAAACATTTTGCTAAATGAAAGAGGCTTTACTTGCACATTAAAGAAAACTTTATGTGAAGTTATAGAACAAGCAAAACTAATCATTGGGGTGAAGTCAGTGGGAACAAGTATACCGATGCCTGCAGGTTATTTTGAGATGCATCAGAAATACAAAATGCATAGAGGAATAGATATGTGATATGAAACAAGTATTAAAACTGTTAATTGTGAAGTCTGGCTTATCAATATATGGGTATTCATGGTACAATTTTTTTAACCCTTTTATAGAATGGAAAATTCACAATAAAAATGTTAGAAAAAACAAATTAGGTATTATTATTAGTATTTAAGAAAATACATATGAGAAATTTTTTTTAACTTTTCAAGAAGAAAAACATAGTGGTAGCAAGGTCTGTGAAACATTGCCTGTGGATCTCTTTAAAAACGTCTTTCTAAGATGGCTCTGAATGTGGCACCACCTAAAGCCAAGGATAGTTTATATTTCAACATCCTTTCCATCCTTGTGAGTCCCTGATTCCTGTTTAATTTATTGTCATTTACAAAGCACTGGGACTTGAAAACTTTAAAATAATGAAACATAATGTGCTAACTTTGTTTCATTTTTGACAGGGGTCCTAGATTGGTATATCAAGGGAATGCTACAGATGTTATATATAGATTTTAACAAAACAACTGAGAATATTTCATATTAACCTTGTGGACATGATGGAAGTATGTGAACTGGACAGTAATATAATTAAGTGTACTTGCCAACTGATTTACTAAATGTATAATGTCCTGACTAATGCTTAATTTTCATCTTGGAGAAAAAGTATGTCTTCAGCTTTGTCTTATGCAATGTTTTCATCAGTGAGCTCGATGAAAATATAGATGTTATCCTTAAACCATGTGCAGATGGCACAAATCTGGATGGGGTATAGAATATATTCATTGATAGAATAAGTTTCCAAAATAGTATCATTGAAAGGAAATATGGACTGAATTAAAAAGAACAAAAATAAAGATAACCTATATGAAACAGTATAAATTCTTATATTTAGTATCAGAAAAATGAGCTATGTAAATTCAAACAGGATAAATATTGCAGTCGATTTAAAATCAGTGTGGGGTTTTTGGTTGCCTCTAAACCTAATTTGAAACAGTAATGTTTGTCACCAAAAGTATTATACTAAGATGGCCATAGGCTTCAATTTAAAAGCATAGGGTCCAGAATATGGGATTTGCTGATAATTAGATAGGAAGTGTGAAAAGGAGAGTGAAGGATGACTCCAGTGTTATTGCCTGAGATTTTAAGAGTAGGGGGTGTCATTTACTGAGAGAACAGGATGGAACTGGAGGTCATCATATTAAATGAAACAATTCAGAAACAGAAAGTCAAATACGACATGTTATCTCTTATAAGTGGGAGTTAAATAATGAGCACACATGGGCATAGTGTAATAATAGACACTGGATACTTGGACGGGTGGGAGGGTGGCAGGGGGTGTGGGATGAGAAATTACCTAAGAGGTACTGCATGTGCTCATCAGGTGATGGTTACACAAAAAGTGCAGACTTTACACAACACACCTATGTAACATATCTGTACATGTACCCTATAAATCTTATACAAATAATTTAAAAATAATTTTAAAATATATATGTTGACTAAATCTAACCCCCCCCCTAAAAAAAAAAAAGAATAGCAGGAAGATGGAGGGAGATGAGAACCAAGAGTTTGGCTTTGGGCATATTAAATTTGAAGTACCAAGTAGAGGTGGTGAATAAACACTGAGGTACCTACATCTGGAGTTCAGGGGAGACATAAGGATTGAGAATCTTCAGTATACTTCAGTATGGTTCTCAATCAGGGTTGATTTTTTTTGGTCCCCTCCCCCCACCTTCCTGACATTTTCCAGTGTCTGCAGACATTTTTGATTGTCAGTTGTGTGTATGTGCTTTGTGCTGGGGGAGGGAGGGGAGGGTTGCTGCTGGCATCTAGTGGATGGAAGCCAAGAATTCTGGTAAACATCCTACAATGCACAGGGCAGCCCTTCACAACAAAGAATTATCTGGTTCAGAATGTCAGTAGCACTGACTTAGGTATATTTAAAGCAATCATCTTAGGAGAAGGTGTAGATAGAAAAGACAAGATACTGGGACAGTGTGGAGGAACCACCAAAGAGAAATAACCCTGAGAAGGAACAACCCAGTGAGTGAGGTAGGGGGAGAGCTGAAAGGATGATGTTCTGGAAGCCAAGTGAAAAAGCATTAAGAGAAGGAGGAGGTGTTCAACTATGTCAAGCTGCTGGTAGATACAAGATGAAGACCATTTGATTTGTCAGTGCAGAAGTCTGTTGACTTTGACAGGAGCTGTTTTGTTAGATGGAGACAATAGCCTGAATGGAGTGGTTTTAAGAGAGAATGGGAAGAAAGGCAATAGAAGCAAGCCTAAACCACTTTTGAGTTTTGCTAGAAAGAAGAGCAGCTAAAATGCTGATGGGAAATTATGCAGTGGAGAGGGAAAAACTGATGATAAAGCAGAGAGAGGGCACAATTTTAGGAATGATAATCTTGATAAGGGATGGATCTAGTGCACTTGAGGAGTGATTGGGTACAGACAGGAGCATTTATAATCAGACACTCTAGGGGTACAGAAGCAGGCAGCATTGTAATATAGAAATGTTCTGATTGCTCCTGTTTTTTCAGGGACTTATACCTAAAAGTTATCAAATCATGGAATCTAAGCCAGGAAGGAGGGAAGCAAAGAAATGGAAGTCAGGGACAGCTGTGAGATAGAATGAAAAGGTGGTAGAGTTGGAAGGTCCCAAGGGGTCAAGGAATTATTGGAATTAGGATCAAAGGGAAACATAAGAAGCATGAGTCTAAAGGTAGGGTGCTTGAAACTCGGATTCTAGAGGGAGTTCAGTCATTGTAATGGCAAGGTGTAGGGTACAACTGTAGAATAGGTGAGTTAGAGTGGAAAATAAGATCACTGAAGGAAAAGAGGACAAGGAACTGAGAGTCCAGGGTTTTGAAAGGATTATCAATTGAATATTGAATTAATCAAGAATTATGGCCGGGTATGGTAGCTCACACCTGTAATCCTAGCACTCTGGGAGGCTGAGGCAAGAGAATCACTTGAGCTCAGGAGTTTGAGACCACCCTGAGCAGGAGCAAGACCTCGTCTCTACTAAAAAAAAAGAGAAAGAAAAATTAGCAGGATATCATGGCGCATGCCTATAGTCCCAGCTACTTGGGAGGCTGAGGCAGGAGGATCACTTGAGCTCAGGAGTGTGAGGTTGCAGTGAGCTATGATGATGCCACTGCACTCTAGTCCAGGTGACACAGCAAGACTCTTGTCTCAAAAAAGAAAAAAATTATTACAGTAGTAAGTAGCAATGAGCATACCTAGTACACAGATGTTGGTCTCTAATACCACTTACCACTAAAAGGAGCCAGAACTCCTTGGAGACATGGCTGATTCCAGATAAAAATATCAATGTACCAATGTAAATTTATGAAGTTGATAACAGAGCTGTGGTTTTGTAAGAAAATATCCCTATTCTTAGTACGCACACTGAAATATTTAGGGATAAAGGACCATAATGTATGTATGATTCAGAAGACAGATTATGCGCGTGTGTGTGTCTTTGTGACAGAGAATACAAATAATAAAGCAAATAAGATAAAACGTTAATACATAAATCTAGAAAAAGGGCATATGGTGTTCTTTGTGTGATTTTTATTTTTGTTACTGTCTGTAAGTTTGAGATTACAGCGTTTTTTTTGTTGGTTTTTTTTTTTTTTTTTTAGAGATAGGGTCTCACTGTTTTGCCCAGGCTGGACCCAAACTCCTGGCCCCAAGCAGTCCTCCCACCTCAGCTTCCCAAAGTGCTAGGATCTCAGGCGTGAGCCACTGCGCCCGACCAGAGACTGTAACTTTTAAATGCCCATTATAGTCAGATATATATTTAACATTTGATCCCAGAGTCTGCCATTTGTACTAATGCCACTGACTGTTGCCACTTTAATCTCCAAATGCCTTATTCGGGAGTCCTTTCCCACCCTCACTTGAGCACAAAGCCCATCATTTGCTTTCTCTCAGGGGCTCAGAGCTTGTGTTAGTATTAGTTTACCACATTATAGATTAAATTGGATTTTGTGGGCTCTTCTGATCATCTAACCATTATATTTTTAACATAGTGTCACAGGATAATATGTTGTTTTTCATACCACTGACTTAAATGACCATTTTAGAACACAGCTTGATTGAAGCTCGTGATGATCTATGTCCATGAAGAAAGTCAAAATAAATTGGAGGCCGGGTGTGGTGACTCATGCCTTTAATCTCAGCACTTTGGAAGGCCAAGGTGGGGGGATTGCTTAAGCCCAGGAGTTCAAGACCAGCCTGGGCAACATAGTGAGACTCTGTCTCTACAAAAAAAAAAAAAAAAAAGTTTATAAAGCCCTGTTGAGCCAGTTGTAGTGGTATGCTCCTGTAGTCCCAGGTATTCAGGAGGCTACGGCGGGAGGATCCCTTGAGCCCAGGAGTTCAAGATTGCAGTGAGCTGTGATCGTACCACTGCGCTCCAGACTGGGTGACGAGCAAGACCCTGTCTCTAAAAATAGATAGATAGATAGATCGATAGAGTTGTTTAACCTCGAGTCCAAAAGTCTTATGTTGACTTAATAATCACCATCATGGGTTGCCACTTTAACAAAGGATTAATTTTTCTAGTTGCAATTTTTAATGCTTTTGTATTCTGTTAGAAGTAAGAATTGAACATGTGGAAATTTAATTTAGTTTTGAATATTTATATATGTATTAAAGGAAAGTAGAAAAGTGGTATTTCTTTTCTCATATTTTATTTGGCTCACTGTAAAAATTGAAAGATGCTCTTAGTTTTGACTCTCCTAATAGACCATTTTTCCTAATGTTTGAGATAAGAATCCACATTCATGGACTGAGTCTTCTGTCAGGTTTGAATCAGCCTAGTTGTGCTAACTCAGACCAGGGGACTGGGAGGTTTCATGATGACTCAGTGGGCAATTAAATGCTTAGGAATTCACTGTTTATTGGGAGGCTTTCACACACCAGCAGTCACGCCAATATATTCAGGACACACAGGTGGCAATAAGGAGGTAGGGGAAGGAAGCACAGTGGGTAGCTGGGAAAACCAGCTCGCTGACTGATAGATTGGTGGGTCCAGTTTTCCTTAGAACACTGGCCAACAGGGGTTGCTGCTCTTTTCTCAGGAGGGCTTCTAGAAACCCCAGCCTATGGAAAACAGGCCTCAGGGTTCTCAGGGACAGAGTTTCTGCAGGTGTCCTGGTCATGGTCAGTTTCTTTGTAGTTTTTATGGCCCTCCATAACCAGCAGTGTCCATAGCCATTATCTTTAGCTGTCTTTTGGCTTCATTTTCTTGCCAGGTCTCAGGGGCGCCTGGCCACAGCAGGTGTCATATTGTCACCTCTGTCCACCGTATATGTGGTCTATCACTCTGAGGGTCAGCAATTTCACTGGGGCTGAGTCACTTGTCATAAGTGACTCCATTGTGAGACATTTAGGATCATAAAACACTATTATATATCTGAGTTACATCATGTTTTCTGTGTTGCGATCACATTTAATTCACCTTTAAATAATAACTGTTATGGAGAATTGGATTAAAATCTGATCAATATGAGAATGGTTGATATGTATATATTTTTCCTTAAATCTGAACTGTGACAGTTACAGATTAGCACAATAAAGCACTCCAGGTCCTTTTCCCTAAAATGTGTTCATTTAGGAGTAAATTAAAGGTCAGGAGTAGAAAGCTTTTAATAGTACTTCTACTGATCATCTATACACAATATAATTTGGGGCAACTTTTTTTTTAATCTATCAAAAATGAGTAATACCCTCTTTGCAACACCCATTTCATTGGAGTATTAGGATGGCTGTCACGTATACATAGCATTGAGGTTTATTTTTATTTCTTCCTCCTTCCCTTCCCTCCCCTCCTCTCCTTCTTTTCTTCCTTATTTCAAGGTCTTATTAATATTTCTGAGTTTTTGAATAGGAAGAAACCTGATGGGCAGTTGCCAGAGGGTATTCCTTAGGATTACTATGCTAATGTATAAAAGTAACACACACTGAGCGTTTGGTTCACACCTGCCTCGGGAGTCCATAAGCTATGAAGTATTAACAGAGATGTTCTTCCTATGTAAAATGAGTGGGGCTTCCACATCCATTCTGTTGTCTCTACAGAGATTCCTGGCTATGGCTAAAGTCCAAAGCTATAACTTAACCCGAATATTTCCAGTTAGCATTCTCTTTGTCAGAGGGGATTGAATTTTTCCCCAGTTATAAATGTATATGTGTATATGAATTATCATTTTAATAATCTTTTTGGTGTTGAATTCTTACAGCTTTCCACACAAGGAGATGCAAGTCAGGTGATTGGGCCTCTTACTGAAGGACAGAGAAGAAATGTGGCAGTAGTGAATTCACTGTATAAGTTGCACCAATCAGTAACAAAGGTAACTTTTATTTTTATTTTAATTATTTTTTTTTAAATGATTTTAGATTCTTCTTTCTTCTTGCTTCAAATTTAGATAATTGACAAATTACTATTTAGTTTTTTGGAAAAGAATACAATGAAAATATGATTGTAAAGTAAGGTAAAGAGTTAAATATTTTTAAACAGTCTTTGATCCTGGCGTTTATTATTTGTGTGACTTAAAATACGTGAAATGTAGGTCCTCTACTTAATCAAGTTTATTGAGCAAATTATCTGAGGGTAAATCATACATGTTTCATGCTTATTAAAAAGCATAATTTGAGATAGTGTGGGTGGTAGTAAATTATAGCAAAGCTAGTGACAAAAAATAAGAACCCTTAAGCCCACCAGCATGTCAAAAAGGTTCTATCTTTGCACAAAAAGGCAGGAAGGAGCTGTATTAAGAATTGAATTTTTATGATATAATCACTGATGACTAGTGATTGCAAGTAGACAATATGTATTTTTTTCTCTTTGCTATTAATATTTTTTTCCCTAAAGTGTTTAAAAGAAATGGCTGAACCTTAACTTGTTTGCCTCCATATATTACGTCTAAGGTAAACTGTATTCTTAATTACTAGGAAAGCAACACTTTCAACTCCATCTATGACTTTTGAGTAACTTCTGTTTAATTATTCTCTCTATATCATTTTCAAAATATTTAGTAAGTAGGAAGAATTTAAAAGACCTGAAAGAAGCTAAGGGTTAGATGATGATCTTGAAAACTTGACCTCTAATATGAGCTTTAATGTACTAGATTATATTTTTGAATAATTGTAAATGACTATTCATTTGTTTAAAAAATTTTAACAATTCCTATTATCAATTAGGGGTTTCTAAAAATGTGTATTTCACAAACTAAACAAAATATATTGTAAAGAGTTCTTAACAGATGAATCTCAGAAAGGTAAAATTATCAAAAACACTAAATGGTGTATTTCCCATTTCTTTTAATCATAGCTGTAAAGCCTCACAAGCAATGAAAGGTTGTATTCTACTTAGCCCAATTTAAATGTCTTCATTGATATTTTCAAAATTTTCATGATGTTTGTATTGATTTGTAAAAGTGGAAATGCTGACATTTGTATTTTAAAGATGTTGGAAATTAGAGCCAGACTAAGGAAAAGTGAATTTTTTAAAATAAATGAGTACATGTGGTTTTATACTGACCTTTTCAAGTTAAAACTTTATAATTGCAACTTGTGTAAAATGAATAAAGGAAACCTAGCTCTTAGTATTCTTAACATTATTTGAAGTATGCCTTTGCTTTATACATGAAAGTATTTTCCAACCTATCTTAATAAGTACTAATGAGTCTTTAAATCATATATAAGACAATAATAGTAGTTTATATATGGCTTGTGAAAACAGCTTTATCATGTTATGATCAAAATTAGTATTTACAAAAATAAACTTAAGCAAAACTTTAACTGGATCAAAACCTTGTTCTAGGTAGTTTCCAGTCAGAGCTCATTCCCACCAGCAGCTGAGCAAACTATAATTTCAGCCCTAAAGGTAAAAGAATTTAATTTAATCTTTGACTCTATAGATCAAAGTGGTTTCAGAATTATTTGTTTGCCTGAGTGGTAGATGTCATGTTTTAAAAATGATTCAGAATCCTATATATATGTATACAAAAGTAGCATGTTGGTAATTATCCTAAGGAGAGAAGATACACGTGTGTTTGTATTTTCTAGAATTTAAAAATAGACCTTTTCTGTGTCTACAGATTGTGTTCTGCTTATGATAATTGTATACACAGAAGCAAGAGTCTTAGACGCTTAGAAGCACTGTGTCAGTCAGTATACCCAGTATTATCCCAGTAAAGCAATGGTTCTCCACTAGAGTGATTTTTATCTCCTAGGGGACATTTGACAATATCTGGAGGCATTTTGGATTGTCATAACTGGGGGAGGGAGTTGCTAGTGGTATCTACTCAATGGAGGCCAAGGATGCTGCTAAACACCCTGCAATACACAGGACATTCCCCACGTACCGCCCACAAGGAATTATCAAGCTCAAAACGTCAGTAATGCGAAGGTTGAGGAACCTTACTTTTAAACTGTGGTACAAAGCCAGGGTATATTCTCTTTTTCTTACATACTAACATAAACATACCCCTTTTCTAATATTCACGGAGTTTGATCAAAAAATAATGGCATGAGATTAACAGCCATATGGAGTTGACAGTAATTCTTTAAAAAACAAGCAAATCATTCATTCTTATAATAGTAACAGATCTCCTGTATATAGCACCTGCTACTTGCCAGGCACATGCAGAGGCACATTTTGAAATATTACAGCAAAACCCTTCAAGTCATGTATCATTACTCCCATTTTATACATTTTAGAAATAATAATGCTCAAGATCATATAGCTGGTAAACCCAGAGTTCATCGACTCAGAAGAGTCATGTCCACTATATCTTGCCACTGTTATGCATTCATTACTTCATTTACTAAATATTTATTTGGTACTTAGTAAGTAAGTAAGGCCATATATCATAGACTCTGGAGCCAAACTCCCTGTATATGCATCCCATCTCAGCTATTTAACCCGCTATATGACCTCAAACAAGTTCATAAGCTTTCTGTTGCCCTTGTTTCTGCATCTATAAAATGGTGTGGTAAACCTAAAAAAAGGTAATAAATTTCAATTATAGGTTAGATTTAGATCACTAAAGGAGAGTTAAAAAAAATGTGAGCTGAATGTCCACAAGTAAACCTCAAGGAGAAACATTTATATTTAGAGAGTAAAGGTGATATAAGAAAAAATAGAGAAGGAAGACAATTGGGAGAGTGCAATGTCACAAACCCTAAAGGGGAAGGGAACTTCTGAAGTCAAATGCTGTCCATAGGTTACATGGATGAGGATTTAACAGGCACCAAACTGTAAGGACACTAAATTTGTGTATAAATGGATTTGAATTATTGAGGATAAGAGGAGGTAGTCCATTTTCCCACAGTGTAGTGAAAATACACTGGGATGTTTTCTCTGTGCTCTTTTCTTTGCCCCAAGGGGCTCATCTAATTGTGATTAAATATTGTGAAAACTTCCATAACAATTATCTTTCATAAGAGTTATCAAATTTATTGATCATAAAAATACTGTGAAATAAGGTCAATGTAACAAACCTAAAAGTCTTAATATTCTTGATTTCAGGAAGGGAACAGATAGTTTTCTATAATTCTACATTTTTTTCCTCTCTTTTAGCAGGAGCTATCAAACATTTGTTGACCACTACCCAAAATAAATATGTTTTACTTTGTGATTCCATACATAATACATAAACATTTTAAATAAGTATACATATTTAATCACATATATAGAATGTGCATCTGTATACATTTCTATAATTGATATAAAAGTTTCACAAAATAATACTTCACAGTACTTTGTGTACTCTGATATTTTCTATGCTAATCTATTACTTTTAAAAACATTCTGACAGTGACCCACTAAATTGAGTTTTTGATCCCCAATAGTCACAACCCATAGTCTGAAAAAGTCCATTCTGTAGTTTAAGACAGAGTGCCATCACTTCGATGATAAAAATCACTTGGAAAAGTTAAAAATAAAAATTCCTCAGAGACCATAACTCAGTATGGGGTGTGGATTCTCTGAATCTGTATTTTTAACACACAACAAAAATTATTCTTAATGTTAGTCACTTTGGGCTGGGAGATGGAGCCAGTGTAGGGAAAATTGCTCTGATCTTAGGCTACAACCTTCCCTCTGAGGTTTGCGCACCAGGACCCACAGTGCCATATGTAGGTGTGTGCTGCGGGTTGCTGAGGCCTCACCAATTTTGCCCTTGAGAACTGGATAAGAGATTAGCAATAAGATCAAGGCCCTTCTGCAGTGGTCTTGTCATTTGGTGGCTTAATTGCTCATGTTAACATACTCAATGAAAGTTTTGACTTTGCTTTCTAGTTGTCTTTTGTGGGGGGGAGGTTACAGATGGGGTCTTGCTGTGTTGCCCAGGCAGGTCTCAATCTCCTGCTTCAAGCAATCTTCCCGCCTCAGCCTCCCAAAGTGCTAGGATTATAGACATGAACCACTGCACCTGGCCATCTAGTTAAATCTTATAAAAAGCCATTATGACTTAGTAAAAAACAGATAAGACCCTCTGATTTAAAGGAAAAAAAGGAAACCTTGAGTTTCATAAAGTAGAATATTTATCATATCACTTTGAATTAGAAATAGAATGTTATGCATAAATGACTGCAGCTGAAGATGAAAAATCTATGATTTTATTTGATAGAGAAAATATTAAATGTACTTTTTTGCTCACTAAAAAATATATAGACATGTAGTCTTTTCTTCTTTACCTTGTTGAGATTTTATCCAAAATTAAGTGTTATTTGAGGCTTGAGATTCATCGTTGCATTTTCTTTTTTTATTCATTCAAAGACACTGAGTGTCTACCATAAGCCAGGTATTCTTGGTATTCAGTGAAAGACACAGATAAAGTTCTTGCCCTTGTAGAACTTTTATTATAGTGAGGAGCCCAGTGGTGACAAGTGCTATAATGGAAAATAGAGCACAGTAAGGGACAGATAGGAGTAAGAGTGGAAGGGAAGTGCCATTTTATGTAGACCTCCCCAATCAAGGGACATTTGAGCACAACTGTAAAGGAAGTGTAGGAGTGAGCCAAGCAGCCACCTGGGGCAAGTGTTCCCGGCACAAGAATAGAGATCTGAACTGGACATGCTTATACTGTTCACAGAACAGCCAGGAGCCAGAGTGGCTGGAGCGGAGTGAGTGAGAGCAGAGGAGCAGGCAGTGAGGCTGGAGAAGGGGCAGAGCAGGAGCTGGGTGGAGAACAGAACACGCGGAGCCTCCATCGTTGCATGTTCTAAGCATTGCGTAATATGTAATGAATGGCACAATAAATATTGAGTATACATTTAGAGTCATTTCATTATAACCACCACGGCCAAAAGTTGCGTTTAAACACCTTGGCCCAATAATTCTGATCCATTTTTTACCGAGATTATCTTGTGTGGATAGTGATTACATTGCCAAATTTATATATGGCAATGCTTCATTTCTCCCTTTTTGTGTGGGTTTGATGTTCTATATAAAGGAATATTCCAGATTGCTGAGGCTCCAATATTTTTGTAATTTTATCTATTTTAAGTAAATCTTTTTAAAATGTAGAAATACTTTCCTGCTTTGTAAAGAGCATATGAAATATAATCTCCTTTCTCAGTTTCCTTTGGTAGTTGTTAATTTCTACCCATCCCGAAATGAAGGCATTCCTCCAGATGCTCTCTTCTCCTCCTATTTCATGTTCTCCCTAAGTGGGAAATTCACCTATAAACTTTTCTGTGTAAACCATCATTATCGTAATCAAAGAGAAAGCTTTCTTTCTTTCTTTCTGATCTTTACGCCTGTTTTTCCACGCCTTGTTTCACTGGCCAGGACTCAAGTATAGTGTTGAATAGAACTGGTGAGAGTGGACCTCATTTACCTGTTCCTGACCTGTGGGAAAGTATTCAATATTTTACTATTTTAAATATAATATTAGCTATAGGTTATACTCTTAAGGAATATTGGTATAGAGTTTTCTTTTCCTTTATTGTCTTTATCTGGTTTTGGTAGCAAGTTAATACTGGCCTCTCTAAATGAATTTGGAAATGTTTCCTCCTCTTCTATTTTCTGGAAGAGTTTGTGTAGAATTTATATTGTTCCCTCCTTAAATGTTCAGTAGAATTCACTAGTGAAACCATCTATGCCTGTAGTTTTCTTTGTAGGAAGGCTTATAACTACAAATTTAATTTGTTTAATGGATAAAGGGCTATTTGGGTTATTTTTTTTTTTTTTTTGAGACAGAGTCTCACTGTGTTGCCCAGGCTAGAGTGCCATGGTGTCAGCCTAGCTCACAGCAACCTCACACTTCTGGGCTCAAGTGATCCTTCTGCCTCAGCCTCCCGAGTAGCTGGGACTACAGGCATGCGCCACCATTCCTGGCTAATTTTTTTTTATACATTTTTTTAATTGGCCGATTAATTTGTTTCTATTTTTAGTAGAGACGGGGTCTCACTCTTGCTCAGGCTGGTCTCGAACTCCTGACCTTGAACGATCCTCCCGCCTCGGCCTCCCAAAGTGCTAGGATTACAGGCGTGAGCCACTATCTTTTCTTCTTGAATGAGCTTTGGTACTTTGTCTTTCAAGGTAATTGTCTATGCATCTAAATTCTCCAATTTGTTGGAATAACATACATAATATTTACTTACTATCCTTTTGTGGATTTTGTTTGTTTAGAGACAGGATCTCGCTTTATTGCCCAGGTTGAAGTATGGTGACTATTCACAGGTGTAATCATAGCTCACTGCAGCCTCTAACTCCAGGGTTCAAGCGATCCTCTCACCTCCAGCCTCCTGATGAGTAGCTGGGACTACAGGCACCAACCACTCTCCCAGGCTCACTTACTATCTTTTGATACCTTTAGGAGCTATAATGATAACCTCTTTTTCGTTTTTGATATTGTTGATTTGTGTTCTCTTTCTCTTTTTTTCTTGATTAGGCTAGCTAGGCATTTATCAACTTTGTTAATCTTTTCAAGAACTAAGTTTTGACTTTATTAATTCTCTCTATTTTTTGTTTTCTATTCAATTGTTTCTGCTTTTATGCTTTTTCATTTCCTTCTTTCTACTTTGGATTTTCTTTTTTTCTTAAGATTTTTTGAGACCTCACACCATTGATTTTAGACCTTTTTCCCCGAAAATAAACATTTAAAGTTGTAAATTTCCTTTTAAGCACTATAATATTGATATGTTGTACTTTTATCTTCATTCAGTTTGAAGTATTTTTTAATTCCCTTTGTGATTTCTTCTTTAAGTCATGGATTTCTTAGAAGTGTGTTTTTAAAATTTCTAATTAGTTTTGGGCATTGTATATATCTTATTTTACTGATATCTAATTCAATTCTGTTATCAGAGACTATGCTTTGTATCATTCCATTCCTTTAAATTTATTGATTCTTATGTATGCATTTTGTATGTTTGGATGTATTTGTGTTTTGTACATATGTATATTTTTATGTATTTAGGTTCTGTTTTGTGGCTTAGTGTATAGTCTTGTCAATGAACCATTTATGTTTGACAATGATGTGTAACCTGCAGTTGTTTAGTATAGTGTTCTGTAAATTAAATATCAATTAGGTCAAGGTAATGATCATGTGTTCAGATCTTCTGTCTTTACTGATGTTTTACCTCGTTGTTCTATCACCTGCTGAGACAGAGGAGTTGAAATCTTCTACTATGCGTGTGGACTTTTTTATTTCCCCTTTAATTCTGTCAGCTCAGGCCTCCTCAATTTTGAAGCTCTGTTACTAGCTCTGTTGTGGCTCTGTCACATTTGTATTTATCATCTTTTATGATGACTTTTATGATAAAAGATGACTCTTTTATCATCATGAAGTATCCTCCTTTAGCTTTGTTGACACTTATTGCCTTGCATTCCATTTTATCTAATATTAATTCAGTTACTCCAGCCCTTTTATGCTAAATATTTTCATATTATATCTTCTTCATTTACTTTCAACTCCTCTGTGTCTTTATTTATCTTATTTTTTGTGGAGATGAGGTCTCGCTTTGTTGCCCAGGTTGGAGTGCAGTGGCATGATCACAGCTCACTGCAACTGCCAACTCCCGGGCTCAAGTGATCCTCCTGGCTCAGCCTCTCAAGTAGGTAGGACTACAGGCAGGTGTCACCACACCCAGCTAATTTTAAAAAAATTTTTGTAGAGTAGTGTCTTACTATGTTACTTAGGCTGGTCTTGACCTCCTGGCCTAAGTAATCCTCCCGCTTCAGTCTCCCAAAGTACTGGGATTACTGGTGTGAGCCACTGTGCCTGGCCTATGTCTGTATTTTTAAAATGTATCTCTTGTAGATAGTGTATAGTTGAGTCTTACCTTTTTGTCTATTCTGATAACCTCTGCCTTTTAATTGGAGTGTTTAGCCATTAACATAATAAAATTATTAGTAATGTTTTATTTAGGTATATATTTTTATTTTTGCTTTTTCCTCTTTTCTCCTTTTTCTGCCTTCTTTTGGATGATTTGATTTTTTTAGAATTCTATTTTAATTTATTGAATTTTCATCTATATCTCTTTGTATGACTTTTTTTGTGCTTCGTTTGTGGATTACTGTATGCATCCGTAACTTTTCAGTCTTCTTGGAGTTAATATTGTACCATGTCATGTAAACTATAGAAACCTTGCAATTTTAGAAGTGCATGTACGTCTACATGCATTATAAGCTTCTTAAGGCAATGCTGTAACTTCTTTTAAAAATCGTATATATTTTTAAAGTAAAATAAAAAATGGTTTTTTATTATCTTTATTTTTACAATTACCTGTGCTGTGTATTCATTCCTGAAGATTTAAATTTCCTTCTAATATCATTTTCCTTTAACTTTCCTTTGTCATTTCTTATAATGTGAGTCTAACGTCAATGAAACACCCTATTTTTTTATTACCAGAAATGTCTTTGTTTCTTTTATTTTTGAAGGATATTTTTATTAGAAATAGAATTTTGAGTTTGAGAGTTGTTTTTCTTTTCGCATTTTAAATATGTTCCTCTGTTTTCTGGCCTCCATTCTTTCTGATGAGAAGTCATTAGTCATTAAAATTATTTCTCTTGTATGTAATCTTTTTTGGTGTTTTTGCTAGTTTCAAAATTTTCTGTTTATCTTTGATTTTCAGTGGTTTGATTATGACATGCCTAGGAATAATTCTTTTCAAAATTATCCTGTTTGGGATTTGCTGAACTTAAATATGTACATTTATGCTTTTCATTATTTGGGGGAGTTTGGAACCTTTTTCTCTGCCAAATGGTTTTTCAGCCCTATTCTCTCTGTTCTTACCAAACTCCAATTACCAATATATTAGACCTTTTGCAGTTGTTTTGTAGGTTCAATTATTTTTCACTCTGTTTTTTTTTTCTCTTCTCCAAACAGATTTGTATGGGTTCTATCTTCGGGTTTGTTGACTCTTTCCTCTGTCATCTCAATTCTTCTGTTGCCCATTTAGTCAGTTTTAAAATTTCAGATAGTATAATTTTTTAGTTTAAAATTACCATTTGATTCTTTTTCACATTTTCAATCACTCTATTGAGATTTTCTATTTTATTTATTATGAGCATATTTTTCTTTGCCTCACTGAGGTTCTTGCCTGATAATTCTAAGGTCTGTGTCATCTCAGGGTTGGCATCTGTTGATTGTCTTTTCCCTTGAGAATTGATAAAATTTCCTAGATTTTTGTACATGTAGTAATTTTGAATATATTCTGGACATTAGTAATGTTATGTAGTATAAATTCAGTATTTTTTAATATTTTTTCTAAGAGTATTGGTGATTTGGTTTTAGTAGGCAATTAACTTGATTAGACTCAGACTGTGCACTGTGATACAGACAAGTGGCCACACCTCAGTCTCAGTTTGCTTATGTATTTATTTATTTATTTATTTTTGGAGACAGAGTCTCATTCTGTTGCCCAGGCTAGAGTGCCGTGGCGTCAGCCTATCTCACAGCAACCTCAAACTCCTGGGCTCAAGCGATCCTCCTGCCTCAGCCTCCTGAGTAGCTGGGACTACAGGCATGCACCACCATGCCTGGCTAATTTT